>PVJA010040876.1:0-18236 GCA_004027025.1 Myocastor coypus | reverse complement strand
AAAAAAAAAAAAAAAAAAAAAAAAAAAAAAAAAACAGTGCTGGCCCGGCGGGATGGCTCAGTGGTCTAAAGCCCCTGCTTGGGGAAGCTTGGGCGGCTTCAGGGACTGCGGTTCAATCCCCGGCACCACATGCTGCGCCAGCCCTGACCTTGGGGTGGGCTGAGCCGGCCATAAAAATGAATGAATAAACAAACAAACGTTCTGAAACAAGAATAAAAATAATAAATAAATAAATAAAAATTTTAAAAAAACACACAGTGCTACGAATCCCCTTCAAAATACTACCTTTTGCTTAGAACACACTTACCACAACATTCTTGCCACTTTCTCAAGTAGTTCTGGAAGTCCTCTTCCCTGGGTGTCTTTGCAAGATGTGATCCAAAGTAATGGTGAAAGTGTTTGATGAGTACCATCCAACAGAAAGGGAGACTCCTGAAAATTGTGTCCTTAGCCATCTTATTAACTAGATAAACAACTGTGATACCTCTTGCCCAAAGTCAAGGTGATCATGAAAGGTAATTATATCAAATGATTCTGTTCATCAGGGTAGCCAGGGCAGTGTGGCTGAAGACATTGATGAACGAAGACTTTGAAAACTGCTTCAGAAAGTAGCAATAATAATATTAATGTTTTCAAAGAAAGGCAAAATGTTGTAAGGGATTCGATGGTAATGTGTCTTACTGTAATAATTTTTAAGTTTAACCTTTAACTATGTTTGGATTATATGTCCTATTACATGCTCTTTGAGACCTAGAAAAGAAGCAAAAAAATTGTGTTAGCTTATATTAACTGAAATACCCCAGTTTATAACCATTGTTTACAACTTTTATAATGTTAGAATTTGCATAATTTTATTGTGGCAGAGGTCTGACATTCACAAAAGCATATAGTACGTAATATTTTGTAGCATTTATTTTATCTTATTTTAAATACAGGTTTTCTTAGTTAAAAAAATCTCAGGCTCTGATGCTAGACAGCTTTATGCTATGAAGGTATTGAAGAAGGCCACACTTAAAGGTAAGTGATGCTGCTATTTATAATGTTCATGTGATCTAAACAAATAAAGTTTTCAATAGAATTCATGTAACTGTAAGTCCACTTACATTCTGAATTAATTCTGTTGTCAGCTTTAAACTTAAACTGACCTATAGTGAATTTTTCCTACTAGATTAGGAATCATATGAGTAGTGAGAACAGAATTTGCTATATTGTAAAAGAAGCATCATAAATTCATTTAGGCAAGTAGAAGTTGTGAACATTAAAGTTGGATTTGATGCATCTTCAAATTAATGTAATTATTTTAATGTTTTTAAAACATACTGATTTACTGGCAGCAAATATCTTTTGTTCTGAATGACTTTATCATCTTGATTTCTAATCTCCAAATAAGTTTTTATTCAGAGCCTATGCTTTTGAAAAATCTAATGTAGGATCCAGGAAAGGAACAAGGTCTGTCAAATATTAAAATCTGTTTAAAGCTTCAGTAATTCAGTATTTTATTGGTAAAAACGATACAATCATAGAAGTCAGTGGAATAAAATAGTACAAAATATTTGTAAAGTTTTATTATATTTATATATTGGTTACAAATATTGAGTACCAGCTGTACTTTGTAGCAAAGCAGGTGTATAGAACAACAGGAAATTAAAGAATGACTTCACAAGTTGAGTTTGAAATACCCCTGAACAACCTGTAAAAACAATTAGGAATCTTACCTTAAGCCATACACCATAATAAACTCCAACCTCTTTATCTCTGTAAAATAAAAACTCCTAAAATAATATTATTCCATTGTTATACCTAGTTGAGTTAAAATTTCCACTTGTCCTTGCTGTTGTCATTCATTTTCTTTCACATAATTTTTTGAACCAAGATCCATATGTAACATTTGATTTATCTCTTAAGTCTTTTCATTTCCATTTCTTTTTTTTATTCTTGTAGTTTTTGTTGTTGTTGTTGTTGTGAAAACTTGTTCTTCCCATCCCACGCTTTTTTCAGTCTTCCTGTTCTTATTGCATGGATGCCATATCACCTTTGGTAGTTTTGTTCTGTTATCTATATTGTCTGTTTCCCTTTATTCTTTTTTCCTGTTTCTTTGCTTGTTTGCTGGTACTGGGGATCAAACTCAGGATCTTGCGTTTGCCACGCAAGCACTTACTCGACTGAGCTATCTCCCAAACTCTCCTATTTTCTTTTGCTATTTTTCTCTTAAGAATGAAATACTAAAAAAAAAAGTACTGAAAACAGATTAAAAAGTATATTAGGCTTCAATTTTAGCTTTCGCTAATCTGCTGTCTTAAATACCATTGGCATATCTGCTATTGCTTCTTTTTGTCCTTCGTTCTTTAGAAGTTATGCATATAGTGGTCCCCCTTTATTGGTAGTTTTACTTTGCTTAGTTTCAGTTACATATACTCAACAATGATCTGACAGTATTAAATGGAAAATTCCAGGTAAAAAATTGATAAATTTTAAATTGTGTGCCATTGTGAGTAGTGTAATAAGTCCTTTCTCTGCCCTACCTAGGACATAAATCACCCCTTTGTCCAACATATTCATGCTGTATACAATACCCATAGCCCATTCGTCACCTAGTATCCATCTTGGTTATTAGATAAATATAGCTGTGCTTATATTCAAGTTACACTCATTTTATGTAATAATTGGCTCTAAAGCACAGAGGCTTTTGGCCATTTGGACAAAGAGAAGCCATAAAGTGTTTCTTATGTGAGAATTTGAAAATTTAGTAAACATTTTGATAGAAACAGACAAAGATTACATCAACATAACTTGTTACAGTCTCTTATTACAGTTTTATTTTTCTTTTATAATGTGTTAATTATTGTGCATAATTTATAAATTAAACTTAAGGTATGTATATACCTTAAGAAACATAGTGTATGTAGGATTTAGTACTATTCAATGTCTTATAGATAAGAGGTTACTATCATTATTTTTCTATTAATTTCATTTCAATGGGGCTTTGGAAGAAGGTAGAAAGTAAAACATAGATATTTAACCAGAAATTTCTATTTTAAAATTCCTATCAATACAGTAAGTGGAGTCAAACAGAAGTTGATGACATTAGGTCAAGTTAATGGAGAATTTTGTCCTATTAAAGTTCGTCAAGTTGGGTTGAAAGATTTTATGAACTGACCTAAGACAGTTTCTTAATCCATAGGCCTAGAATTATAAACAGCATTTATTGTGTATCAATGTTGAAGTCAAAGAGGGTTTTTTTTTCTTTTGGTCTTTTTGAGACAGGGTCTTGTGCAGTTCAGGCTGACCTTGAGCTCACTTTTGTAGCCCAGGCTAGTCTTGAACTCACACCAATCCTCCTGCCTCAGCCTCCCAAGTGCTGGGATGACAGGTGTGTGCCACCACGCCTGGCTGAAAGAGGGTTTAAATGTAATAAGAGTTTAAAACAGTTTGGAAGTTGACTGATATAAAACATGACTTCTTCTGAACTAGTATAGACTAATAAAAATTCTTGATTGTAGGATGATTTGTATTTGTCACTAGGCCTTTAACATAAGGACAAGAACCCAGAATAGAATTATTACACCCTCAGACAAAATAAAAAAAAGAATTAGTATGTGAATCGTACTGCTTACTTTCAACTAAACAAGGTCTCAACAATATTACTTATAAGGAAATATAGGAAACTGTCTCACAAGATAGTCATTATCAGAAGAAAATCATCTTGTTGAAACCTCTTATTTTTTAAAGAACAAAATAAGAAGTCCCTGAGCACGGAAATGATTTGACCTAGGTAAATTGTAGCATAACCGCTAAACCTATACTTTTTGTTTTCATTATGAAACAATAATAGAAGGATGTATAATATATAGCAGATCTCATGATGGATATTTTCAGTGATTACTGAAGCGAGAAGTTATTTTTAAATGAAATACTTTCTATACTTAGTGAAAGAGGTAGAAAATTTTAATCTACCTTTAAGGTCATAGGAACTAATTCAAGATTTTAAGTGTAGCAATGGAAAAAAGTAGATTTAAGCTAGATTAGCAGACCATGGTGATTAACTTCATTCACATAAATAAAAAGAATATGGTAGACATGATAATGTAGGTACCAGAGTTGCAGTATAGTAGAACAAGTTAACTCACAGAATTGATAGTGAATTTAATATACTAGCTGGAAAAGTCAGTTAAGACAGCTGCACAGGCCTCAAGAACAATCGAGTGTTTACTTCAGCAGCACATGTACTAAAGTTGTAAAGAGTAGTTGATTTGTAATATTGACTTTGCCATTTTGAGTCAGTTGGCACCAAAATTTCCCAGTTGTGAATAGAAAACTTAGATTGTTTTTACCTCATTTGTTTTCCTCAGATGCTTTATTTCTGTTTCAAGTATCTGTGGTTATCTTAAATTCCAAGTAAAACCAACTCAACATTTTTCCTTCTCCCCTTTATCCTCAAAAGACTCCCATTCCTTCTATCCTAACAATTAACACATTGAGAGTATTTTTATGAGAATGCATTTACTCATTTATTTCATGTCTGTTGTTACTACTGATCCTTATGAAGATTATCTTATATGTATTTGTATCCCTAATACCTAGCACAGTAAACTTTGCTCAGAATACATTTTGTTGCTGTAAGAGGGCTTTACCCACAAGATCAAACATAAATTCATTTTAGTATTCTAACCAAAAATCTGGATCCTTCTTAGTTTATTTCCTCTGTAATTAACCTGTGCTTTGGACTGCTTCCTGTTCATCATTAATGCCTGCACTTCTTATGTCGACATTTCATACCTGGTCTTTTCAGGGACCTATCTTTCTAACCATAAATTCTACTGGAAAAGTCTTTAACATTGTACCCTAACTCTGGCTCTTTCTTGTAGCCTTCCTATGTAGGCAAAAGTAATCTTGCCCTTCTCTTAATTCTTGCAGTACTCATTACTGATAATAAATTGTTTTATACTTTAATCATATTCATAATGCATATTTTGGATATAATAATGGTAGCTATCAGTTACATAAATTTCTCTGGCATACCAAGTTCTAGGAATAAACTTTATTTCAAATGCTCACATACTCCTAATTGTACAGTGATATAATCCTCATTTTGTATCTAAGAAGTAACTAAGGCTCGCAGAATGTAAATAAGCAGTTTATTCCACTACATAGATCTGAATGTAAATCTTCCTGTTGAACTTCAAAAAACTATTCTCTCAGCTATACCACAGTATTTCCTTTCTGCCCTCTCTCCTTTCCTTCATCAAAATAGACTTTTGCAGATATATCCATCCTTCATTATATGTGCTACATTTTATAGATATGTAATGATTTCTTTTTCTGAGATATGTAATGATTTCTTATCAAATTGATAGTACTGTTGTCAGAAGTGTTGAAACCTGTTCTAGTTTGTTATTATATTTTAATACTTCATTAGATATACCTTGTCTTTTAAGAGTTGCATGCAAGTGCAAGGACCACAGATGGATCCCCAGCACCACATGCTGTGTCAGCCCTGCCCTCAGGATGAGCTGAGATGGCTACTAAAGCAAAAAAGTTACATGCTTTTTTGCCATTTTCCACAACTTGGGTTAAAATGTTTGTCAATTTGATATTAAAGCTAACATTTAAGTGCACGCCTGTAATCCCAGCACTCGGGAGGCTGAGGCAGGAGGATCAGTGCGAGTTCCAGACCAGCCTGAGCTACAAAAGTGAGCTCAAGGCCAGCTGAACTGCATAGTGACACCCTGTCTCAAAAAGACAAAAAAAGCTAACATTTAATATGTTCTCTGATTATTTTACCTTAAGGCACAGATTTTATAAAGACACACAATTTCTTTTGGTTGTATAATGTAGTAAAAGATATTTGTATTGATTCTGTAAATTCACCAGGAATAAAATGTTCACCTTTTTATATTTGTAAGCAAGATTTTATTTAAAATAAACACTAAGAAGGGGCTGGGAAAATAGCTCCATGGCACAAGTGCCTGCCTGGCAAGTGCAAGGTCATGAGTTCAAACCCTGGTACCACAAAAAAATAAAAATAAAATAAACACTAAAAATAATTTTTGTAATGTTATCTTTGAAAAATACTGCAATGTAGCAAACGTACAATCTTTTGTAGTTCGAGACCGTGTTCGGACAAAAATGGAACGAGATATCTTGGTAGAAGTTAATCATCCATTTATTGTCAAGTTGCATTATGGTAAGTTCTGAAACTTCTCCCATCTGTTCTGTATCTCATCTCCTACTCCCTGAGTACTTTCAGATATGCTGTGTAAATAAACACTTGCATATATTTGTATGTGTTTAGCATATATATATATATATATATATATATATATATATATATATATACTGCAGTCATGAAAATTAAGCTATTATTTCTTAGACAAACTTTAGAAGCTCTTTTTTATTTTAAACATTAGAAAGTATCTGAGTGGTAGCCATGTCAATAGGTAACAATTTTTTTATTATAAGTAGTAACAATGTATTAATATTCTGTAGTCCATATGTGCTAGCCCAACTTAAGGTAAAGAAACTGTTACTTTCTTGTCTCCAAAACCACATGCTTATCAGTGTGTAAAAGTATAACTCTTACTACATGTAATTAAATCTAACCCACATTGTCTTCTGTAGTGGCATTTTAAAATTTATTTCATGTTTAAGTAAGACTTTTTTTGTTTTAAGATAGTTTTGTTTTTACATTTAAAACTATTCCTGTGAAAACTATCTGTAGAAAATTCAGTGGTTCCATAATAAGAAACTGCATTTAACATTTCCACATAGAAATTAAATTAGATGTTTTGTCTAAATAAAATTGAGTTTAGATATGACTTCATAAATGTGATAAAATAATATTCATTTGTGAATAAATCAACCTAATATAAGCATAAACTGTAAAATATAATGAATTAAATAAAAATTTTTGTTTCTTCATTCAGCTTTTCAAACTGAAGGGAAATTGTATCTTATTTTGGATTTTCTCAGGGGAGGAGATTTGTTTACACGCTTATCCAAAGAGGTATATTATTAATGTCTTTTTAATCTATTTGTTCTCTTCCTGTTTCAACTAAAGCTTTTTTATATTTTAATATTATGCTTAAATTTTCTATAGTGTCATAACAGTCCTACATTGAAGAAAAAGAACCAAAAAGAGCTCTTTTCCTGTCTGTTAAATTTATCCTGAAAACAAGACTTTAAACTGACAGTCTTTTTTCTTAACCCTTCTCCTTTTTTAGTTTTCTCAGAAGTGATAATATATCATGATATCCTTTAGCAATATAGTAGGCATTGTAAAGATTATTTTTTATTTCTAAAATATTACTGTGTGGAACAATGGCACAAAGAAAAGAGTTATTACTTAAAATTTAAGGTTATTTCTCTCAAAATGTATAGTTAACATTTAGTGCTTATATTTGTCTATAAATTTATTTTAATCAGTAAATTATAGTTATAACTAATTAGCGTATTTTATATCACTGAATAAGCTTTAAAGTAGAACTTTAAATAAAAGTTACAGATGTGAAAGTAAGGACAGGTATTATTATTTTAATTTTAGGTGATGTTCACAGAAGAAGATGTCAAATTCTACTTGGCTGAACTTGCACTTGCTTTAGATCATCTACATAGCCTGGGAATAATCTATAGAGACTTGAAACCAGAAAAGTAAGAAATAGTACTGCTGAGTTGAATACCATGTTTAAAGAGATCATACAAAGTGATTTCATAGAACTCCCATAGCATTGCATTAGAGTACCTGTGCTTCATATCTCTGCTAACACTATATATTCTTACTCCTTTTAAATCTTAATTAAAAATATTATCGTGTTCTAATTTTCTGTCTCTCTCTTTTTTTTTTTTTTGGAACTGGGATCAAACTCAGGACCTTGCACTTACCAGGCAGGCACTTGTGCCCCTGAGCTCTCTCCCTAGCCCCTTGCTTTCATTTTCATTCTTTGATTTTTCCTGAAGTTAAAATCTTTTTTGTTTGTTTGTTAGCATTGTATTTTTGTGTGTTTTCTGTTCATGGTCTTTGCTTATTTTTCATTTAGACTTTCTCGATGGCTTATATGAGAACTTTACAATTAAGAAATTTTAGGGGCCAGCCAAATAGCTCAAAGCACCTGCAAGCAGGTGGAGAGACTAAGGGTTCCAACCTGGGGCCTGCTGTACTGGCCCCACCCCTAGAGCACACTGAGATTGCAGTTGAGACTGGGTGTGGTGTCGTGTGCCTATAGTCCCAGATCTTGGGAGGCTGTAAACCAGCAGATCTGATCTAGTAGTGAGACCCTGAACACCTTGTTCCTGTATACCCTTCCCTAAAATATGAATAAGTGAATGAATGAATTAAAGAAAGGAAAAGAATTCTTTTTATTTTTAAAATTATTTTTTATTTTATTTTTTTTTCTTGTTTCAGAACTTTTGTTTGTTTATTTGTTTATTTGTTTATTTTTATGGCCAGCTCAGCCTGCCCTGAGGGCAGGGCTGGTGCAGCATGTGATGCCAGGAATTGAACTGTGGTCCATGCAGCCGCCTAAGCTTTCCTAAACAGGCGCTTTAAACCACTGAGCCATCCTGCCGGGCGCAAGAAAAGAAACTTTAACTGTTAACCTAAGAACCTATAATTCAGGCAACTCGGGAGGCTGAGGCAAGATCATAGAGCACAGGTGGGAGGCCAGCCTAGGCAAGGTAGCAAGACCCTACATTTTTTAAAAAGCTGGACATGGTGACATGCCTTTAAACCCAGTAGTATGGCAGGCTGAGGCAGAAGAATCACAAGTTTGAGCCCATCCAGGCAGCTTAGCAATTTACTAAGACTTTGTCTTAAATTAAAAACAGAAAACGTATAAGGATATACTTCAATTCAAAGGCCCTGAATTCATTTCTAAGTTGTACAAAAAAAGATGAATTCTGTTCATTTAGCAAATGTTACAAATACATTTCCACTCTTTTAATTTTAAATTTATTTTAATCTACATACAGTTTTTTCTCAGCCACATCTGCCAATCTTTTATGACTTTTCCCATGACCTTTATTTCCTTTTCTTTTTTATTTCTTTTGGCTTGCTCAGACTGCCTTACAGGCAGGTCTGGGTATTGAACCGTGGTCCCCTTGTGCCTGATTGGGTCTGCCCAAGTAGGCACTTAAACACCTGAGCTAACCCACAAGCCCTCCATGCCCTTTATTTTTAGAAAGGCTTTTCCCAAATCAATGATCACATATTTTTCTTCTAATTTTACAATTTTCTTATTTTACTTAGAACTCCACCTAGAAATTTTTGGTATCAAGAAAAATATGCAAGTAGCCCATTCTCCAAAAAGTATTTATTGAAAATTAAGTTCTTGTAATTACACATTTTAAGTTAAACAAATTTTCCACAGCTCTTATAGTAGCAGTCATCAAGAAACTGATATTTAAATTTTACATATATATTTCCACATTTTAATTTGTCCTTGTTTGCAGTCTACCACTGAGTAAAAACGATTTCTTATTTTCAAGGGTATAAGGAAAAATATAAAAAATAAATAATATTTTATACAGCTTTATTGATGTATAATTCACATTTCATACAGTTCATCCACTTTTAAAATGGCACTGTCCTGTAGGCTTAAGTACATGAGATGCTCTGGCAGGAGGATCACTTGAGCCTACAAGTTCAAGACGAGCCTGAGTACCTTACTGAGACACTATCTGAAAAGAAAATGAGTATTTCTTTTAGTGTATTTAGAATGGTGCAAGCTGGGTGTGGTGGCGCATGCCTGTAATCCCAGCACTTGGGAGGCTGAGGCAGGAGGATTGATGCGAGTTCTAGACCAGCCTGAGCTACAAAAATGAGTTCAAGGCCAGCTTGAACTGCACAGCGAGACCCTGTCTCAAAAAAAAAAAAGACAAAAAAAATAGAGTGGTGCAGCCATCATCTTTATCACATAGTTTGAATATTAATATAAAACGTTATGTGCAAAATGTGAATTATATATTGTAACTGGAAGTAGTGGAAGTGATCTTTTGGGACTCTTTATGTACACATGTAGAAATTGTCATGCTTTCACACATTATGTTTAGATTTTTTGTTTTCAAGGGTATAAGGAAAAATACAAAAAATAATATTTTATACAGCTTCATTGAAGTATAATTTACATTCCATACAATCTATCCATTTAAAATGGATGGTTCCTATGTTTCCATTTTATTTCCCAAATAAATACTAACATTTCCTCATTGCTTTCTCAACTTCTAACTGTGAAGATTCTAAATATGGTATAATTCCTATGAAAATAAATATCCAAGGGCTGAAGTTGTAGTTCTGTAATAAAGTGTTTTCATAGCCTATTCAAGGCCTCATGTTCAATCCCTAGTGAGGGGGAAAAGAGTAAGTATTTAAGCATATAATTCTTAGAAAAATCATACTATAAGATTAAATATTCATAAAGGTCGGCACTTTATAGTATTTAATAGAGTATACTTGTAATAGACCATTATATTAGCATTGGTCATAAAACTGTATATGTACTTGACTGACCTCGTCAGATACAAAAGTTACATATTTTATGTAGCATAGGTCTTGCTTTATCTTGGTCTTAACTATCCAGCAGAAAAGTAACCACAAGGTATAAAAGGGAAAGCCGTATTAATATGCTGAGGTGTACACTTGATGTAATCCACCCTAGCCACTCCAGCTCCTTCCCTGGAGCCTGGCAGACCCAGCCCATGTAGTAATTACTGAAGGTGAATCCAGAGGCTACACAGGAGAGTCTCAGGCATGACCCAGGCTTCACCAAGCCTCCCCCAGACTCCACCAGTTGTACCTCAGCCTGGACACCAGCAAACAGAGATATCTTGGTCATTAATCTGCCATCCAGGCCTACTATTTATCTGATCTGCATCCACCCATACCCTCAGTATCTCTTCTTCTCCACAAGTCACCTTTTAAAATAATGCCAAGGAAAACCCAGCTCAGTGGGAGCACCATGGTGAGTCTCCTGGGCTCAGTCCTCATCTGAGAGCCCAGAACAGCTGGGCATCCAGGGCTGGCTCCTCTGCAGAGCTGAAGGGTCTGGGCTAGGCTGGTTTTCAGCAGCAGAAGGAGGCTCTATTTCCATGTGTTCCTTGTATATAAAGAGGTCTGTTGTGGCAGTCTCAGCTAGAGTTCAGTCTAGAGCACAGGAGAGTCTGCTGGGACTTGTTTCATCATATTAATTGCAATAAATATAAGATTTTCATTAGATGAAAAAAATATGCTGAGGTATAAAAGGCTCAAGTCAACAGCTTCTGATAATACCAGATGAGCTGATAATACACCACTGTTATAGAATATTGGACTAAATATACAGCTAATTTCTCTTTGTGCAATGAAAACAAAGATCTGTACTAATGATGTTTAGGGGGCTGGGGAGATAGCTCCAAGGCACAAGTGCCTGCTGGGCAAGTGCAAGGTTGTGAGTTTGAACCCCGGTCCTAAAAAAAAAAATAATGATGTTTAGATAAGAAATCATGTCTGCATCTTATACTCTGAACAACTATTATGAAGACAACAATATTCAATGTATTAATTATTAAAAATAAAAATATGCAGCATATGTACTATCTCAGAACTTAATAAGATCAGAGCAGGGGAGTTAGCTCAGTGGCTTATGGTAAGCACAAGGTCCTGAGTTCCATCCCTGGTACACAATAAAAAAGATACTTTAAAAGCTTAATAAGATCAAATGTAGGTCAAAATGCTTCTTTTGAGATCTTTTGGAGTATCTAGATCAGCAGTTCTCAACCTATGGGTTGCGACCCCGGCAGGGGTCGAACGACTAAAACACAGGGTTCTCCTAAAGCCATCAGAAATCATAACTGTAGGGGTCTGGCAGGATGGCTCAGTGGTCTAAAGCACCTACTTGGGAAAGCTTGGGCGGCTTCAGGGACCCCAGTTCAATCCCCCAGCTCCACATGCTGCACCAGCCCTGCCCTCAGGGCAAGCTGAGACGGCCATAAAAAAATGAGTGAATAAACAAAGGTTCTGAAATAAGAAAAAAATAAATAAAATAAAAAATTCGTAAAAAAAAGAAATCATAACTGTAGCAAAATTACAGGTTTTTTTCTTTGTCTTTTTTGAGACAGGGTCTCGCTTTGCAGTTGAGGCTGGCCTGGAGCGCACTTTTGTAGCCCAGGCTGGTCTCGAACTCACACCAATCCTCCTGCCTCAGCCTCCTGAGTGCTGGGATTAAAATTACAGTTTGAAGTAGCCACCAAAATTATTTTTTGGTTTGGGGTCACCACAACATGAGGAGCTGTATTTCAGGGTCACAGCATTAGAAAGGTTGAGAACCACTGATCTACATGTACCTGTTCCTTTTTTTGTAGGTTCATAATTACTGGCATTGTTCTTCACTCAAGTATCTGTACATTCCAGTATCATTTTCCAGTTGTCCATTGTCATGACCTGAAAAGTTAGCCAAGCTCTCCTTAGTATTTTCTCTCAATTATTTTCTGAAATTATAGATCTCATTACTACTTTGTGCCTATTTATCTTTTATGACCTATATTGTCTTTTTTTTCTTTTTTTCTGCGGGACCAGGGTTTTAACTCATAACCATGCACTTGCCAAGCAGGCACTTGTGCCACGGAGTTATCTTCCCGGCCCCAACCTATACTGTCTTTGTAAAAAAGCAAAGAAAAAGATTTATAACACAATGTGAAAAATGTAAAAAAAGTATTTAGATAAAATATTTACAATACAGACCCTCCATAGACTGAACTTATTCAATAATCATTGGTGTGTGCTGTGTGCTCTCCTATTCATGGGCCAAGAAAAATGAATAAAATCAAATATCTAGATGTTCTTAATTTCCATGAAGACTAAAACCAAGGAGGAATATACATAGTGAAATCAGCAAAAAGGAGTGTGGGGAAAGTGATATATTAAAATGATTATGTAGGTTGAGTCTGGAGGAAAAAAACCTAGAAAAAGATAGTTGAGTTTGATACCTTAAAGATGACAACGATTATGCGGTTGTCTTTGGAGACACTATTACGCAAGCACTGGGAGGTTTAGTCAAGCCACCTCTGCAAAAAAGTGTAAGA
This sequence comes from Myocastor coypus, assembly GCA_004027025.1. NCBI lineage: Eukaryota > Metazoa > Chordata > Mammalia > Rodentia > Myocastoridae > Myocastor > Myocastor coypus. Next base: position 5,186 of record PVJA010040876.1, on the reverse strand, counting down.
AAGAGCAACTTGAAACAATATATCTTATTTGATTATTGAAGTGCTTTTGGCTAATAAATACAAGTTTATGCCATTACCTTTGGCATCCTTTATGAATGTGTATTCAAAACAATTTTCCAGCTTCACCTTTGCCTTTTTATTTGTGGTCTAAAGCAATGTGACATAATGCTTAAAATATCATTTAAATTTTAGCTTCTATAAATCTCTGAAAGGTTTTTTGACTTTTCTTTCAGCATACTTCTTGATGAAGAAGGTCATATCAAGTTAACAGGTAAAAAAAATCTTCATTTTATTAAAATACTCTCTTCTTGTCTGTGTAAATTCCTTTAAGGTTGATTATAGTACAAATGTTGCATAATGTATTATGTTACAAAGTTAGTTTATGATTTTTAGTAATAAATGTAAATATTGAAATTCAAAGTTTAAAATTTTTCTGCACAAAGTTTTAAGGATATTTATGACTTCAACATTTATTTTGACAGATTTTGGATTAAGTAAAGAATCTATTGACCATGAAAAGAAAGCATATTCTTTTTGTGGAACTGTGGAATATATGGCTCCAGAAGTAGTTAATCGTAGAGGTCATACTCAGAGTGCTGACTGGTGGTCTTTTGGTGTGTTAATGGTAAGGTCTGGATTTTCAGTGTTTAGGGAATAAGAGTTATTTTTTCATTACATGAAAATCAGCAGTGAACATTATAAAAGAAAAACTGGTGTTTTAATTTTTTGTTTTATTGTGTAGGTGACAACCAAGAAGAATGATTATTTACATTATAGGGCTGTAGAATCTCATCAGCTAATTTCCTCTCATCCTAATTTGGAAAGACAAAAATATATTTTCTTAGATTTTCAGCTAACAGTAACAATCAAAAACATTAATTGTACTTACTTATGGAAACTTGATCTATTAGAAGGTGATCCTGGAGAGGTCAGGGAGATAGCTCAATGGCACAAGTGCCTGCCTGGCAAGTGCAAGGTCTTGAGCTTGAATCCCGGTCCCACAAAAGAGAGAGACAGAGAGAGAGAGAGAGAGAGAGAGAGAGAGAGAGAGAATATGAGATCCTGAGCACTCAGGTTCCTGTGTTCGATTGCCAGTACCAAAAAAAAAATAATAATAATGCTTTAAGAAGTTCATATGAAACTAGCATATCTGTCAGATTTCTCATATAGCTAACACTTTGAAATTATCATTTAAAATACCCCAGTGGATTAAAGCTCCGAACAGCAAGCACAAGGACTGGGGTTCCATCCTGCCATGCTGAACCCACCCCTGAGGCTCACTGAGAGGGCAATTGAGACTGGGCGTGGTGGTGTACTCTTGTAATCCCAGTTCTCGGGAGGCTGTAAACAGGCAGATCACTGTGAATCTGATCTACTAGTGAGACCCTGAACACTCTGTAGATCCTTCCCTAAAAAATACAGAAAAAATTATCATTTAAGGTGTGATTAATTGCTACAAAGGGACTATATAACTGAATTATTTCTGAGGAATTGTCAAAAAGTTTAATAATGTATATAGTAAAAGTATAAATTGCTTGTTTTATAGCTAATAATTTTAGATTTGGTTGTAATTAAGATACTTTTTAAGCTCTTGATTTGAGATTATATGCTTATTGACTCATATTTTGATTATCTTACCTCTGTGTAGTTTGAAATGCTCACTGGTACACTACCTTTCCAAGGAAAAGATCGAAAAGAAACCATGACTATGATTCTTAAGTAAGTATTCTGTACTGGCAGTGTTAAAATAGAGATTTCAAAATAAACACATAAGATTAAGAAATAAGATTTTAGTGTGTCAAATGTAATATAAAACATAACTAAAACATTTATAAAACTAACAATTTATGAACAAAATGCATAATTTTAGAGTACTCATATTTTCATTATATGAATGATGAAGTATTAAAAACTTTATGTTTTGGGGCTGAGGAGATAGCTCTGTGGCACAAGTGCCTGCCTGGCAAGTGCAAGGCCGTGAGTTCGAACCCCGGTCCATCCCCAAAAAAACTTTATGTTTAAGATTTGAAATAGGACAAGTATGCCTATTACTTCATTTCTATCTGCATTGTCCTCTAGGTTCTAGCCAGTATGATAAAGCAAGCAGATGGAAAAGTATGGTATAAAGTTTAAAAAGCAAAAGTCAGGCATGGTGACACATGCCAATAATCCCAGCATAGAGGACACTCAGGCAAGGGGATTGTTGTGAGTTTGAGGCCAGCCTAGCTTGAACCATAGCAAGACCCTGTGTCAAAAAGAAATAAAATTGTCATTTTTAGATAACATGTATCCATAGAGTATGTGGTCATAACAAATTTGTAGAGTTCATGAGTTTAACAAAGTTACTGTTTTCAAGATCAATAAACATTGTATGTGAATCTGTTTTGTACCTGTATAGTCATAGTAAAAAATGAAAATTCAAAAGCAAGTGTTATAGCTAGACATGGTAGTGCACCCATAGTCTCAGCTGTTCTGGAGGTTGAGACAGGAGAATGGAAAGCATGACATCAGCCTAGAAAATTTAAAGAGATTATGCCTCAAAGTAAAAATGATCAGGAATACAGATCAATGGCAGAGTGCTTGTCTGGCATGCAGAAGGCCCTGGATTTAATGCTTACCACAAAAAAGAATTGGAGCCACGCGTGACAGAGCACACTTGTAGCCCCAGAACTAGGGTGGTCTGAGACAGGAAGATTGCCATAAGATAAAAGCCACCCTGGAAGTACACTGCGAGACCCTGTCTCAAACTAAAAAAATAATAAGGAGTGTACTGTTATCAATAATATAAAAAGATTTTCAAATTCTTAGGCATAAATTTATCAAAAGTTATGCAAGACCACTAGACCAGTGATTTTCAACCTGTGGGCTGCGACCCCAGCAGGGGTCGAATGACCAAAACACAGGGGTCACCTAAAGCCATCGGAAATCATAACTGTAGCAAATTACAGGGGTTTTTTTTGTTTTTGAGGGGGTTTGTTTGTTTGTTTGTTTTGTTTTGTCTTTTTGAGACAGAGTCTCACTATGCAGTTCAGGCTGGCCTTGAGGTCACTTTTGTAGCCCACGCTGGTCTCAAACTTGCACTGATCCTCCTGCCTCCGCCTCCTGAGTGCTGGGATTACAGACAGGCATGTGCCACCACACCCGGCTCGCAAACTAGTTTTGAAGTAGCCACCAAAATTATTTTTTGGTTTGGGGTCACCGCAACACGAGGAACTGTATTGCGGGATCACGGCGTTAGAAAGGTTGAGAACCACTGCACTAGACAGAAAGCAGAAAGCTCATTGTTTTGTGTAGTGCTAACGAATGAACCCAGCACCTTCAAGTTAAGCTACATTGCCAGCCCCTACTTAGTTTTTATCTGGAAATTTTTATTAAAATTGTAGTGGCCGGGGAGGTAGCTCCATGGCACAAGTGACTGCCTGGCAAGCACAAGGTCATGAGTTTGAACACCAGTCTCAATAACAAAAAAAAAAATTTAAAGTCTATAACAGCTTGGAAAGGTAAGCCATATCCAGTTCTGCTGATCAGTGTTAAAAATAATAAAAATATTACATAAGCCACATACATAAATTTATGTATTCTAGTACCTACATTTAAAAAAGTAAAAACTGTAGGGCCAGCCAGATAGCTCAATGGATTAAAGCATCTGAGTAGGCAAATGCAGGGACCAGAGTTCGATCTCCAGTGTGCAGTACTGACCCCATCCCCTGGGCATGCTGTGACAGGTGGTGCATGCCCATATTCCCAGTGCTTGGGATACTGAAAACAGGAGAATCACTATGAGTACAATCTGTGTAGTGAGGCCCTATAGACCCTGTACTAAATGCAAAAGTTTTTTAAAATTTTTCAGATGTGAAAACCAATTAAAATTTATTGTGATAAAGTTTTCATTGAAATAGCCTACTGGCTATAATCGACATTTAAAAATGATTGATACATAACTTTTTCATATTTGCTTAAAATCCACTGTGTATTTTTCATTTGCAAGTTGGACTGGCCACATTTCAAATGCCCAGTGGCCACATGTACTATTCACTGCCCTATTGGATTATAAAATTATGCTCTCAGTGGAAATCAAAACACTTCTAATTCTAGTAAGTTTTTTATGTGGCACTTGATAGACTGAATCTGCTCTGATAATGAACCAAGAATACCTAAAACATTCTTGAAGATGATTAAGACACATACTTATTTCACCAGACAGCAAGTCTTACTATAACTGAAACTAAACAGAATGGCTTTGAGATAAGCATGGAAAGTGAACTTGTGCAGTAAAGTACAGAGTCCAGAAATAGATCTAAACATATATAAACACTTAATTTACAACCAATGGAAATTACAAAGCAATAAGGAAAAACAGATTCTAATGAGTCATACTGGAAAAGATTTCATTAACAGAGCTAACAAAAGGATTTACATCCAGAATGTGTGAAGAACTCCATTGTACAGTAAGGGAAAAACAAGCAAACAATAGAATGTGGTCACAATACTCCGTGGCGAGTAAACTTATGAAAAGATGCCCAAGCTCACTAATCAGAAAGACCAGATTACCTTTCTGGGTGTTACACACCCATAGTCCCACCTACTCAAGAGGCTGAGGCCCAAAAAATCCCTTGCCTAGAACCTGAACACCAATGTAGGTAACATAACAAAAAAGCAAATGCACAAGGCACATTGGCACATGTCCGCCTGCAATCTCAGCAGTTAGGAAGATGCAGGATTGCCATGAGTTTGAGGCCAGCCTAAACTATACGATGAGACTCCAAAAAGGAAATGCAAATTTAAACTGCAATAAGCTACCACTGCATACCCAACCAGAATGGCTAGAATTACAAAGAAGCTGGTAAATAGGACATTAAGGGGCACTGCCCCAAAGAATATAATCACTGAACTTATGGGAGAGATTTTGCACTTAGTTGTTTAGAAGCCCACAAGTAGGTTCTGGAATAATGACAGAAAGTATATAGTTTCTCATTTTTACAGATTGGATTCATGACAAATTTAACAGAGCAAGAATTCCAGGAGCCAGCCGGGCATGGTCGTGCACGCCTGTAATCCCAGCACTTGGGAGGCTGAGACAGGAGGATCGGTGCGAGTTCAAGACCAGCCTGGGCTACAAAAGTGAGCTCAAGGCCAGCCTGAGAAGCATAGTGAGACCCTGTCTCAAAAAGACAAAAAAAAAAAAA
>PVJA010040875.1:0-18265 GCA_004027025.1 Myocastor coypus | reverse complement strand
AACAAGTAAAAACAGCTCTACACTTAACCAGAAAGGTACAAATTTCATTACAATTAATAAGCACTGAAATTTTGTAACTATAACTTTAATACAACTACAAATACATTGACTTTTGTAAAAGAAAATAATTTCATACCTACAATTCTTACTGATTAAAGTTACTTGCTGAAAGAGTCATAATTTGAGATATTCAACTTTTACAGAAGACAATCAAATTTTCTAAGCTCAAAGTTCTGTGCTAATGACCTGTCACTGTGAATGTTTTTCTTTTTAATTCTGATGTTACTTGTGAATGCTGCAGTAAGGCTTTTACAGAAAAATGTTTTGCAATATTTAGAACATTGAGATTTTAATAAAAACAAGCATTTACTAGTAAAAAAAAAATAAATGCTAAAGATGTTGAATATATTTTCATGAATTAACTGGCCACAAAAGTTTTGGATCTGGTTAAAAAAAAAAGCATCAAAGTGTCAGGATGTAGAACACCAAATTCAGTCACATTCATATACAGCTATAATAAACCTACTAAGAAATCACAATAGCTTAAAAAAAAAAAAAAACAAAAAAACTCCACCACAATAGCTTGAAAAAATAAATTCCTAGAAATCAGCCTCACCTGGGGAAAAGAGACTTGTATAGTGAAAATTACAGACTCTGAGAAAAGAAGTTGAAGAGGACATTTAAAAGGGATAGGTTCCAGGGAAGTAAGTCTGGCACAGGGCCTGCCTGGGAAATGCAAGGCCCTAAATTTGATTCCTAGTAAAAAAAAAAGGGGGGGGGTGGTGGTGGAGGGGAGACGTCTTCAGTTCTTGTGTCAGCGGGATTAATATTGTTAAAACACCCATTTGATCAAAAGTAATCTATGGATATAATGTAATCTCCACTAAAATACAAACACATCCTTCTCAAAACTAGAAAAAAAAACAAACCTAAAATTTATCTGGCATCAAAGAAGACCAAGAAAAGCCAAAGCACCAAGATCAACATGGTTCAAAAAAAGAAGACTTGGGGCCCAGCGGGATGGCTCAGTGGTCTAAAGTGCCTGCTTAGGAAAGCTTGGGCGGCTTCAGGGACCCCGGATCGATCCACAGCACCATATGTTGCGCCAGCCCTGCCCTTGGGGCAGGCTGAGCTGGCCATAAAAATGAGAGAATAAACAAACAAAGGTTCTGAAACAGGAAAAAAAATAAATAAATAAATAAAAAAGAAGACGTGTGGACCACTGGAAGAGAGGATTCACAAATAACTTCATGTACATACAAAGGGAGTGATTGGACTGGGGCAGTGGCTCAATGTCTGAGCACCTGCCTGGCAAGCTCAAAGATCAGGGTTTGATACCTGGCATATGTAGTACTGGGCACTGAAATGGCGAATGGTGGCATGTTCCTATAATCCTAGTGTGGGCGAGGCTGAGATAGGAGGATCACTATGAATCCAAGCTGTATAGCAAGACTGCATCAAATAAATCTTAAAAAAATATAAAAAAGGGAGATTTGTCAACCAGCCAAAAGCATGTTGGAGAAAAGATATGAATTTAACCAATAAAGAGACACATATGGGGCCGGGCGTGGTGGCACTCGCCTGTAATCCCAGCACTTGGGAGGCTGAGGCAGGAGGATCGGTGTGAGTTCAAGACCAGCCTGGGCTACAAAAGTGAGTTCAAGGCCAGCCTGAACTGCATAGTGAGACCCTGTCTCAAAAAAAAAAAAAAAAGACACATATGAGGGATTGATAAAGTAATAGGTATGAGAGATTATTATTACTACAGAGCAGTATGGCTTGCAAAAATATAGCTGAGATTAGAACTTGACCTCAAGAACAGTGTAGTGTATTTTACAATGCTAATTTAAAACTAGCAAAATATATTGAAAAAGAGAGAGCTCAAAGAACCTTAGAGAAACCCTTTTATAGATAAGATGAATTATGTTATAGATAAGTAAGAATGAAAATATAAGAATTTTTAAGAATAAAAATCAGAATGAGAGAAATTTTTATTTTGTGTTAAACAAGAATCAATCGGGCTGCCCTAAATAGAAAGGAATCTAAAGAATTAATTTTAGCAAGTATACATAATCATTATGATACAAAAATTGAAATGTTTTTATTGGAAACTGGAGTAGTAATCATGATATCCCAAGTGTACATGGCTAAATCCTTTTTTAGTTAGAATCCTGCAACAGAAAATATGAATCCTGTAACATGAACAATAGGAAATAGGAAAACAGTTGAAACAAAAAAAGAAAAAAAGAGAGAACAAAATCTTTATGTGCCACACATGGCAGGTCAGTATTAAATACATTTAATAAAATGTCTTAGAACATTTTTGGCATATATAGAGAAGACTAGAAGTACTAGTTATTAGTATCCTCCTCTACATCTGTCCAGAAGAAACCATACAGTATGGTTTATAGAATAAATATATTACATAATTAACAAACACAACACTTGAAGCAAGCTGCAGATAGTTCACTGCAAACTGCTTCAAGTATTCCTTTGTCAAAATGAGGGCTAAGGCAAGCTGGCTGTGGGCGCACCAGATTTGATACTTGGTGACTAGATTCTAAACACATCTGAGAAGTGTCAGAATAGCCAGTGCCTGCCTCAGGACAGTCTGATGTTTTTCTTCATTAGCTGCTTTTTTGAATTATAATAGTAGTATATGCCTATCATATCCATCAGTGCAAATATATTTAAAAAGTTAAGAAATTTACCAGTCCAAGTTTCCTAATTCTGCTGATGAATATTAATGGCCAATCAACATATTTTATTTTATTAATTGATTTATTTGTTCTAACTGGAGATCAAACTCAGGACCTTGCACTAGCCAGGCAAGCACTAATACTGCTGAGCTATATCCCCAGCCCTAATCATCAGATTTTAAATGCAAATAATACTTGTTTATCTTGAAAAATACTGCTAATTAGAATCTAGGAGTTAAAACAGCATGCTTTCAGATGAAGGTCATTCCAGACAATTATTGGTAGAAGTACAAAGACAGTAAACTTAAATTCTTTATGAATATATGAAAAAAAAAAAAGATTTGGAACAACCAAATTACCTTTTTGGTATTTCATTAATAAATTCCAAATATGATTGTTGGTATTTTTCTGAAGAAAAAACATTACTAAGCATGACTATGAGAAGAGGAACTTCATGTATATTGAATATTTTCTCAGTATTTACTAAATAGGAAAAAAGCACATTAAGCTTATTTTAAATGCCAAGCTGTATTTTTACATCAATAGATTTCTCATTGTAAATATTAATTTCTACCACAGTAATCATCAAAGTAACATGGAAACTGCATTAATATAATTTTATGTAGCTGCTCTTTACCATTTCAGAAAAGTTCTATATTTAAGAGTATATATATTTTCTTTAAAATTTTTATTTTATAGTTGAATATTTTTAAAAATTTATGCTGTAAGTTTTCTCCATTCTATTTGTGCCCTACTTTAAATAGAATATTTATTAGCTCATCGGCCCTCAGCACCACTTATATCAGTGTTTCTGTCAGAAAACAAATTCTGAATTCCAAATAAAACAGTGCCTAGAATTCTAAACATGTCTATAACTTAGGGACTGCCTACGATGCTGCTCTTGGGGCTTTTAATCCATAGTATCAGACAAAAATGAAATATACATTACTGATGCAGAATAAAAGGACACATCTATTTTCAGGTACATCTGAAAAATCTTTAAAATATTTAAACAATTCCATACAGATGGATACCTGCTTACTTTACTTTACTTTATTTTCCTGATCATCTCCAGGAAAGCTCTTCCATAGTAGTTCTCTTTCAAATACATTAATAGAAACTGATCCAGCTCAAGCTGTGTTGAGGAAATCTACATAGGAGTTGGGTTTTCCTTGCTCTTCTTCCTTTCTGTGAGGCTCTTTTCCCTTATCCAGGAACTAACCGGCACTGCTATTCATCTAGGTATCAAGGCCCTATTAACTGAACTGTAGTATCCAATTTGCTCCACATGAAGAATATCACTTAATGGCCTAATCAACAGCACAACTGATTGATTTTTAATGATAATTTCATATATTTTATTTTGTATAAAATAAAATATTTAGCTTTCTGCATCAATAATTTAAGAAAGAGAAAATGAGTGGTGTGAGTTTTAAAAATTTATGGCTTTTCATTGATATGTCAAATTCTTCAATTAAAACAAATTAAAGCCAACTTGATGACAATAAAACATTTTATAATGGTGTGTGTGTTGTTATGAGGAGCAGATAGTTCATTCTTGTTAGTTTTAATTTTGCTACAGATATTTTTCTTTAAATGTATTTAGGACAAGGTCTACAGGGTGTGCAGGGTCTCGTTACATAGATAAGACTGATTGAGTCTCCTGTTTTCAGCCTCCCTTGCTCTGAGAGCACAGATGCATGCCCCCACGACTCTTCTCAATGGAGGCCTCAACATGTCCCAGGGGAAAGGCAGGAATAGCATGCCGGTTATTGAATGTAAGCCACTGTGGTCTGTGTAAGCAGGTGCTTTAGTCTGCTGAGCTTTTGGGCTGGCCCTTGCTACAGATATTGAAGTTAGAAAAAACTTGTGTCTTTTTTGATATAATTTCATAGTTGTAAATTTGAAAGAAAACACAATTTTGTAGGGTTGGACCTTTCATCTTCCTTTTCTTTCTAAAAGAAGGATGAAAATTAGCAAGAGTGATAGCACCTCAATTTGAAAAATAAACTTTAATTAAAGAATTATGTCTTCTTCTGGAAGAAAATAAAGCCAATTGGTGTGTGTCTTAGTTACTTTTCTCTCCTTGCTGAGAGGAGAAATACCAGATTCACAAAGTTGCAGAATACCAAACTCGCAAGGCTTGTTTCTTTAGCTCTCAGTTTGCAGAGGTTTCAGTCCATAGGCAGCTGGCTCTAAGGCACAGTGATACATGGCACAGGGTGCCAGTTCATGGAGGGAGAAAGGAGGGAGGGAAGGGATAAACCTCTTTGTTTTCCTTGTATGCAGGGTACCCACCATAGGGTAGGTGTGGGACTCACACTGTCAGGCATTTTGGTTCTTATTTATACTTTTAGTTTCTTCTAAGCTGAATCCCTTGGACCCTCTTTTCAATTTGAAATTGTCTCAAGTTAGTTCAGTGTAAGTGTGAACTTGCCTTCCTTCTGCCCTCACATCCGAAGATGCTTTACGTTTTTTTTTTTTTTTTTTTTAATAAACATGTGCATATGGGCAGTAGAATAATGGATTCTATTTGATGCAAAGCACTATGAACATATCACTATGATAAATATTTGACTGGCTGTTGAATTTTCTAGTGACTGCTACAGAACACATGCATGTGCTTCTATTTAAATTAATTTGTTAGCAAAAAGATCTTGTCGATCAATTGTTGTTTGTTTTATTCCCTTATTTGTTATTATAGACTGTTTTACAATGAAAGCTAGCACTTCTTTTTTTTTTTTAAGCTAGCACTTCTGATGTCTGGCAAAAAGCATCATGAGGTCATATATATGAAAATGGTAACTGTAGCTTATGTCAGAGATGGTAATAATAAACACTGGCGCTGCCTGAACTAAATCCTCAATTTAGTGCTTATTTGCCTTGTGACCTTGGACAAGTTATTTAACTTTTGGTCATCCATGAAATGTCTCTCTATACATGTAGGTAAAGTGCTAATGGAAATAATATCCTTATCTGAGGATCTGTTGATCTAGTTCATATAAAGCACTAAGAACATTACATGCAATTTACACACAAACATATGCATGAAAATACACACACACACATACTCACACACACACAGTTTTTTTTTTTTCTTTTTCAACAAATGTACTTTGAGCCAATTCCCTTTTCCTAGCAGACACTATCTCAGTAACTTAGAATTTCTTCCCTCATCCTAGGGTTGAGCCTGCATTTTTAGAATTTGTAAAAATTATAAGGCTTGGTGTGGTTGTGTGAAAGATAGAGATCACCATCAATATCTGTCTTTACTTATGCACTTGTCCCCTAAAATGAGCTGCCAGTCATCCTGACTACTATCTAGGATTGAAGTGACTGATGGCACATCCCTAATATGTCCATTTCCCATCTGTTTCTCGAGGGAGAAGCCTCAATGCCATTCGAGACCCCATCTGCCTAGACTGTCTGTGCCACCAATCTTGTTCCAGCCATGCTGTGAGCTGCGGGTTCTTTCCATGGAAAGGGCCTCAAAACTCCCCTCTGTTTCTTGTCTCAGAAATCTAACTGATACTTATATATCTGAATATCGTGCATACTGCACGAATTCACAGAACAAATTTAGAAGCACAGAAATTGAAGAAACTGTTAACAGTTATTGTTATTTTGAGCAAGTGCATTCCATATTTGGAGGGTGAAAGGAGATTAAACATAATTAGCATATGCACAGACATTACTGACAATTTCGAACTCTTATTTTCTATAAGCTTGAACTAGGAGCCTCCTGGACATAGTGGCTTTTATCACGAAACTAAAGCAGTGTTTGTTGGAGATCAGGGGCTTTCAAATAGAACTCTAATGATTAGTGCCATACCATGATATGATCTATGAAATACTTTGTTAAACCAGAGGAAAACATGTAGAGGGTGTTGCAAAACAACAATCATCCCTAGCTAGTGAATCAGAAAAAGGGAAGAGAGTGGAGAAAGGGACATTTAATTTTATTCTGAAAAGATGGGTGGGGTTTTTAGCAAAGCTTAATTTTACAAAGAAAATGATTCTTGCCCTTTTCACCAAAGCTTGTCTCTCTTCATCTTCAAATTTAGTAACTACAGCAATGTTTTTGTGGTGAAAAGCTTGTAGATCTTAGCAACATCAGACTGAACACTTTTGGCGAACTGTTGGAGGGCTTTAGAGAACTGATCTTTGTGCCTCTGTGAAATAATGATATCTAGCTAACAGATTTGGGTGGGATACAGCTCTGAGGCATAGCGCCTGCCTGGCAAGCTCAAGATCCTGACTTCAATTCCCAGCACCAAAACAAGCAAGCAAAAAAGACTAATAGGGCTCAGAGGGTCAAAGTTTGAATCTTGTGCACAGTACAGGGCCTATCAACCTCCTTATAGCAACTCAATAAATGCTATTTCTTTTCATTTTCCTTTTTTGATCCCAGTCATTTCAATGGAATGTTTATTGAGAGACCTGAACAAATTTTCTTTAGGAATTGGATTTAATAAATAATCCCTTTATACTTATAATGTACATTCTGGAAGCATCTGTAGAATAGAAGGCTTAATTAGGCTGATAACTAACTTATATAATAAACAAATAAAAAAAGATTCTATAAGAAGCTTAGGAATGATTTTCAGGATTTTATGAAGTCCTAAATCCTATGGAGGCTTCTACAGAAACAACATACAAGATTTTGTAAGTGATTATAGGAAACATGTTTTTCTCACAATTGACCTTTTCAGGATTAGGTCATAGGATAAACTCTGTTCCCGTTAGGCTTTCAGAATATTTAATTGTACAACTAAGTTCTCTGAGATCTTTTCACTCTTTTATGTAAAAGTTTACCCAGGTTAAGAAGAATGAGATAAATGCCTGGTGTATGAAGGGGATTGGTTTGGGGAATGGTGAAAGAAAATAAAAAACTATTTGTTCTGTGCTATGTAGGCTTAATTTTGGGGCTAAAGAAACCAGAAACACAAATGCATTCTTCATGTTATCGTGGGAAAGAATTCCAGACTAGATAATACTGAGTATCTAGGGATAGTTTGGGGGCACAAAAATTAAAGCAGAATATCCACTATGTGGAGAGAAATTTAGAACTCCATTTGTTTTCTTTTTAATACTATTTTGTTTTACTCAGACAAAGTACTTTATAATTATGCTACCTAGACAAATACATGAAATAAATTTGAAGCTTCAAAATGACATTTTAATACCATTGATAATAAATGACAAATGCAAATCAGTTTTGATTAGCCCAAACTGATATTTGTAATAGAGCAAATAATTGCATCTGCATAAATTATTCCCTAATGATAGCTTTACAACACAACTGAGAGTTAGATGTAACAGATACTAGCTTAGAAAGAAAATTGTGTTAGTTCTGAGGTTTTTCTTTTTTTTTTTGTGGGACCGGGATTCAAACTCACGACCTTGCACTTGCCCAGCAGGCACTTGTGCCTCGGAGCTATCTTATCTCCCCAGCTCCCAGTTCTGAGTTTTGACGTGGTCAGTATCAGTCAGTTCCAGTTTTCCTCAGAACATTATCTTTCAATAACATGAGCACACAGTTTACTTTCCTCTGTGTCACTTGGTCTTACTTCTTTATCATGTATGTCATACAACTGAACACTTTTACCTCTAATCCATCACTTATTAATACTTTGAGGGCAGGGTCTGATACATGTTATTCTTATTTATTTATTTATTTATTTATTTTTAATGAGCAGAACATTTATTGAGGGAAAGAAAGCTCTTGTCTGAGAGAGGGACAGGAGGGCGGTCCCAAGTGGGTGTCCCCTGGTGCATGCTATTCTTAATTTTAGTAATCTTTTTACAAACATCAGAGATGGGCAGTTATTTTTGTGTGAATGGTTTCCTACAGGCTCGTATTCACTAAACCTGCATTAGGTACCTCCCATACTATTTTATTATCCATTCCTTGCTCTAGAGCACTAGGTTCAAGGAGTGAGTTCCTACTGTAATATGTACTTGCAATTTGTTCTGTTTTATCTTAAAATATAATCCTTTTATTTCTGTTTTATTTATTTAGGTTGTTCACCTAATTAGCATTTGAAAATTCTTTAGTAGTTCTAATTGTGGTAGTACATTTACAGTTAGTCCAGCCCAGTGTTGCATGTGTGTATTCCTAATTTATATTTGCTTTATTACAAGCATTCCAATGAATTCAACCATTGTATTTATGTATAAAATAGTACTTTGCACAATTTTTTTATTGATACTGGGCATCAAACTCAGGCCTTTGCACTTGCCAGCTAAGCCTATTCCATTGGGTTATCTTCCCAGCACACTAAGTACAATTTTATTCATGCTTTCTCTGATTCTGAAACTTGCGTTGTCCTCATAGAACCATTTAGTGTATTATTTTGTCTACCTATCCTTCAGCACTACCCTACTAATTACAGAGCCTAAAACTTATTTCCCTTATGTACCATAAAACTGAGGTCAAAAGAGATTGCTCATTAACCAAATCTGGTCTACTACTTGTTTTTATAAAATCCTATGCTAAGAGGGGTTTTGTCTATTGGTAAATTGTTTAAAAACATTGGGAGAGAACTTTTATGACAAGATGTCAAAGTTTTATTCGAATGTAGCCTGCTTTATTCATTTAAATCCTTTCTATGACTACTTTAAAGTTATGTCATGACAGAGCTGCATAATGTGACAGGAAGAAACTATATGTTGCACAAAACCTAAAATATTTGCACTATAGCCTTGAATAGAAAAAGTTTAGGTTTTGTCCACTAACATTTTAGGATAGTACTCTTAATAGAATGTGCCCTAGAATAAAGTATGTTTTAGTTACGTTTCACTTGTTGCTGGGACAAATATCCAACACTCAAAATGAAGGAAGGAAAGGCTTATTTAGCCTTTAGTTAGTTACTGGAGGTTTCAGTCCATATTCGGCTGGCCCAAGGCTGAGCGGAACAGGGCAGAGAGCATCCAGTTCATGGTGGTGGAACAGCAACAATCGCGACAGAGGCAACAGAGCAACCAGGAGAGCAGAGAGCAACAGCTTCAGTCTGTCTCTCTGTCTCTCTTTATATTACATTCAGGCTCTCTGCCTCAACCTATCCACCTTAGGCTACAGCCATAATCCCAGAAGTACTTAAAACACATAATCCCGGGGATCATGGATCCAGTCTCAAACTCTAGATCACTACTAAAACATATAATTCTAGTGACTCATGAGTCAAGTCTCAGTCTATAGAAGTCCCCACCCAATGACTGCATGAGGCTTTGGCAAGGACAACTAGACATAAACCATAACAAAGTAGTAGATTCATATTAAATAAAAAAAGACATTATTGATTTAAGTCACTTAGTTTTAGCAATATGACAATGTAAAATAATGAATTTTCATTAGAGTCAGTTTGAATCATCAGATACTGGGCTGTTTCTGTTGCTTTTATTCTTCAGTCAAGCTTGTAACCATATGACCTATACACATGAAGATGAGCTAGCATTTGAGATGCTGATAAAGGCTGAGAAGGTAGAGAGCTATATGAAGGATGCTAAAAAGTTGTTGCTTAAAAATGAAATAAGTTGAAAACTTTTAAAACTGAGATAATTCAGTATCTATTTGTAAGAAAGAGAATGATTTAAAAAATCCCTAAGGATTTCATTTAGATCAAATGGGCTTTTGGGATTAGATACAATTCTGACTTTAAAGCAGACATCATAATATAAAATTCACCTCTTTACTTGTGGATTAAAAAAAAGCATGTGTGTAGAATAAAAAACTTGATAAATGTGAAAAAGATGAGTAGAACAAAACTTGAAAGCACCCTAAACACAGGGAGAATTGGTTAAATTGTCTTTCTTACTGTGAAAACCTTTGATACTCAATAAGAAGTAACGGAAAGTGAAAGAGAAATACAAGGCGATTCTTATATTTGCCTCCTATCTGTTCTTCATTATGAGGCACCACTGAAAATGTGATTACAGAATGTGAGTTTTGGGAAAGGTGATCCTTCTTTTCATATGTTGGGAAGTACTTTCTGGTATTCATGGAGGTTCAGCAATATTTTGAATGTTTAACAGTGATTTTCTTCATAAACTACTCATTTCCATACTATAATATATTCATAAAAAGATGTTAGATTTTTTTCTTGAAAAATGTTCATACATTTTAATGTATGTGGTATAGTAACAAATATATCCTAAATATAGACCTGTTCTTCAAGGGCAGGACACTCTTATTTATTATATGTACATTATGGCTCTTCTCATTATGAGAGTGTACATTCTCATCCCTGTTTTTCTGTAACTACAATGATTGACCAAAAAATGATTATCCAAATAAATATAATAAATGACATGTGCTGTAAGTGTGGCCCCAATGGCTCTAAAAGCTGAAAGTATAGAGAAACTTCTCTGTGCAAATTATCACTGAAAAAGTAAGATGATCTTTTAAAAATTTATAATAGATAAAGTTTAAGGATGATATAAATACAAGAACTGATAGGAGAAAACCCGTGCAAGTAGAAACTATGGAATGTTTTAAGAAATGATGTGTAATTTTTTTGATATCATTTTGGTTATATTAAGGTGAAAGGCCCTGATTATAGATAGGATGAAATGATATTCACATCACATATTTTCTTGTTTGGAATCTATGCAGATAGTGGGTTGAGCATATAGCTCCACAATATAACAATGTAAAGTTAGAAATTTTCATTAGAGCACTTGCTTGGCAAGCATGAGGTCCTGAGTTTGATTCCCAGTACAAAAAACATAAAACAAAAACCCCTCCAAAACTTAAAACCTATGACATTTCAACTTAGTATGATATAAACTTTCATAGAAATTTTGGTATGGAAAAACCTACATAAAACATCAGTCCTGTACAAAGTAGTAATCTGAATACTCCGTTAAGACCTGCCCAGTAAAATTTACTAGGCTGAAGAAGTTATATTAGTCAGAGAGTAATATCTTGCTTCACCTTTAGAATCTCTGACAAAGCAGAGGTAGTAGTGGGGATTTCAGCCCTTTGTGAAATTCAGGAGGAAAAGTTTATTTATAGAAGAAGCATAGCATTTTTATAGGTCTGTGTGAATTTGCCACTTGCACAGTAACTTATCACTTGTATCAGTTCCTGTCTGCTCTGCCTATATAGGTAAAGCCATAGGTATCTGATTACAAAGCTATACTTAGTGCATTTCTACAGCTTTAATTTGAGGATTTCCCAGAAGAAGACCAGAGTGGCAGAACTTTTTTTTTTTTTTCCCTTTTTTGAGACAGGTTCTTATATGAATTTCAGGCTGGCCTTGAGCTCGCTTTTGCAGCCCAGGCTGGTCTCGAACTTGCACCAATCCTCCTGCCTCAGCCTCCCAAGTGCTCGGATTACAGGCATGTGCCACCACACCCAGCAACAGAGTGGCGGAACTTTGGAGCAAACACACTAGATATTGATATTGTATTCATTCATCATTATTGATCTTATTTTTGTTATAAATAATATTTTTATATATAAAACTTTTCAATATGCAGGCTGTCATTGCCAGGGTAGCTTACAAATTCATGAAGTGGTCATTTCTTTTGTTTTGATATGATGAAAAACTTATGAAAGTTTTCTGATAGTAAACAGATGAATATATTTCTTATATTATGTAGTTTGGGAAAACAAAATGCTTAATTTTAGGAAAGTAAAACCATTTTGTTAACAAAACTTTGATTCATCTTTATGGAAAAAGTACAAGTTTTCTGAACAGTTGGGTCAAATCCCAAAATACTGTGTGACTTTGTCACATAAAATGAAAACCATCTATTGTATTCAAACCATGTGTTCAGGCTAAAAGGTAATGTTAACTGGATTTCCTGAATCCATCATAGGAACTTTGATATCCTTCTGTGCCATGTGAGGACTTAGAAGCCTCTGTACCATATTAAGCTGCCTATGAAGGATCATACTGTTTTTTATCAGCCTGGGTCGCCCCTTATCCAGTTTTGTTCCTATTAACTTCTGTTGCAAACCCTTTTGGTAAAAAGACAGAAGTTAGATACTCTTTTCTTTCTTTCTTTCTTTCATTTTTTCAGTGATGTGGCTCTATCTGTGCCTTAGTATTTCAGGAATAAATAGATATTATGAACCAAGTAAAGAATAGGAACAGAATTGGGGAGCTGACCTAACTATTAGAACTATAGCTATTAGAGAGTATTTCTCACTGTTCATTTGGAAAACTACCTGCTTCACTGCATACAGTATTGAAGCCTAGGTTTGGAGGCCTCAGATATCCCAAAATATAATTCGGATAATATGTAAAAGATATATACTAAAGCCTCTAAAGCTCTGTGCCTGAAGATTTTGAGCTTTTTCATTACAAATCTAAAATGTTAGCCATCCTTATATCTGTGCAGAAGGAGTAAATGCTAATTGATGGTTGTTCTTCTAGAATTGCATTCAGTCTTTGGGGGAAAATGAGTATATAATCAGTTTAGAAGCAAAGCAAGTTAGAATGTAATGTCACACATAGGCAGTGAAACTTTAATTTATGTGCTTATGATATTTAAGTTGGATTACTATAATTGACTGTCTATAGGTCTCCTGGCAAAAGGAAAAAATAGCTTATGCAGCTATGAACCCCTGAGATTTTAAGCATACAGAATCTGGTCACTGTCTTTCTACTTGGGGATTCTGACTCTAGCTGCCAGTTAGGTACTGGATTGATTGTAAGAGGTCCCAGTGATGTGTTTTTGAAACACTGCGTGAATCCAAATGAGTTTTAGGTTCCCTATTGTCCAAGTCCAATTTTGTTCAACTGTAAAAATGTTGGGTTTTCATTTGTTCAGAACTGCTATTATAAATCACTATGCCCTATAGCTTTTTCAAGCAGCTAGCTGTAGAATATATTTATTCCAGAGAGATTCAGAATATCAGACCTGTCACTGAATTTAGGTCAAGACTGAAGTGACTTGTTTAATTTACTTTCTTTAAATAGTACTGTATTCTTTCTGTGTATTCTGTGCAGCTACCTAGGATTTTAAAAAACATTCCTTTAAAATCTTAACATCCTAATATTTAGGAGTCCTGTTTAAAATAGATCTGGTTGATAAAAATCTTACCAGAAAACATACTCATTTATATGCATGGTCTGTTCCGCACAGTAACATGATAGTTTAACTCTCCTGGGTTTTGGGCTGGTGAAGGAAAGAAACAAACATATTGTGTTTTCTTTATAATGTTCATTCTATTGCATAGCGTATTTTATAAAAAAGATAAGTGTTTGCTGTTTTACTGTTTTAAGAGTCTAGTTCAGTGGCTGAACACTTTCCTAAAAATGCAAGGTCTGAACCCCAGTGACCCCTAATATTCATGTATATGTTTTAATTTATGTATAAATTTTCACAGGAATTTCTTTACTAAAAGTGGCCAAAACATCTCATTGATAACAATTTGCTTTAAAATGAAGCCGTAAATAAAATTTCTACTTTTTTAAATCGGTAAATTAAAGTAGCAATAGGAGTATTTCTAAATACAGTAGGTAATTTGATTTGTCTACTGGCATTATCCTATTTCTTTTTAAACATGTTTCTTATGCTATCCAATCATATATCTGTAATATGGATTGTAATCAGTGTAATTACAGTATTCTCTCCTTGTACCACTTGGTTATATTTGGTATATCAGAGCAATTTAATGCAAATTAAATCAGTAATACAATTTTAAGAAAGCATATACTGTTAATGACTACCTCCATTTTATTTCTCCTGAACATGGAATTTTCTTAGCTATCTGATTATAAGGAGCATGGCATAGGACATGAAAAAGACATTTAAAATTGAAAAAAAACCGTCATGGACATGTAACTTTGCCTCTTTATTTTAAATTCTTACAGTGACATAAAATCATGTGAATTTATCATGTATAATATGTCACTTAGAAATAAATGTACATTTTAAAATGACTAACTCTAACTAACATACATGTTACCTCCAATTGTCATAATTGTCATTCCTTTTTGTGGAGAGAACAGTTTTAAATGCATTCCTGTAACATTTTTCAAGAATACACTATATTGTTAACTGTAATTACTATGTTGTATAATATAGCCCTTGAACTTGTTCTTTCAAACAGGTTTCTTTTCTTTAGTCCTGGGAATTGAACCCAGTGCCCTAACAATGAATTAAATATCCAATATTTTTGTTTGTAGTTTTTTAAAATTTATTTTGTTATTAGTGCATGGTCAGCAATAACATACCTTGTGGGAGGGGAGGAGTTGGTACATGTACATGACATACCTTAATTATTTTTGTCTATGTTTTTTCCCACCCTCTCTTCTTCTGTCTCTTCCACTTGAAAAGATCTATCTCACTACTTCTTATCTATCTTTTGTTTTACTTTTTTATTTATATTTGGATTTATCATGCAAGAGAAATAATGTGTTATTGAAATCATGTCAAGTCATGTGTCTGGCTACCTCATTTCACATTGTGGTCCCAAAGTACATCTGTTTCCCTACAGATGAATCAAGCTTCTGTTTTGCTGTGAGAGCAGTTACTCCATTGTGTGCAAATGCCTTGCTTTCTTTAATCACTTATCCCATGATGAACATATATGCTGCTTCCAAGGCTTGGAGCTCATGAACTGTGCTGCTATAAACCCACACATGTGCATACCACTGTTTTTATTTTGAGATTTGTCTTGTTAATTTCCTACTTTGGCCAGAGTGGGCTCAAATTTGAAATCCTCCTGGCTCATCCTCTCAGAGTATTTGGATTATAAGTGTGCATCACCATGCCTGGCTCTAATGAAAATTTTGTATGCTTTTACTAACATTGCTGTTCAAACTGTATCACTGTCTTGGGTAAGCACCAGTCTACCATCTACTTTCATGAGACCAGTGTCATTTCAGATAACACATGTTAGATAATAGAGGATTTGCCTTGCCACCCCTCACTTATTTTACTTAATCATGTCTTCTAGGGTCTTCCATTTTATCTGTTTAAGCTACTTTGCTCATTTTAAAACTATTGGGCTCTTCATGGTTTTACAACTTATCTATACTGATCAGAATGAATTATTTGAAAAGGAATATTCATGAGATGTACCATATACTTACAGGTGATCAGTGCCCTTCTCACTCTAATGTGATACTGTGATTTTAACAGTTATATCTGATTTTCTTTAGATGAAGAAATGAGTCACAATAGAATCTGTTTCATAGAGCTACATGTAACTTAAAGGAGTTAATATTTATAAAATACTTAACACAGTACTTGGAGTCAATTACCTTAAAAATAAATAAAGTGACTTCTCATACCAGTGACACTAACATTACTAATGCATAGATTTCATTAGTCATTTATTATTGCATAACAAATTACCCCAAAGCCTAGTAGTCTATAACAACAAACTTTTACTCTATAGTTATCTCTGATGGATCAGGTATCTGGATATAGATTTAGCAAAGAAATGAAATTCTCTTGCTTTTTTTGTGTTCTAACTATGAGCACCAAGTTGTTAAGTGTGGGACATGTTATAAGGAGGAAAGTAGTAGGTACAGCCGTGGTAGAAGATGCCAGTCACAGAGACAATTGATATTTTTATACCTTTGAATAGTAAATAGAAAATATTTATATTTTTCTTTCACTAATAAACAAAGTGAAGTCTCTTGAGATATCCAAAGAGTTGGGAACCTTTAATTACCCTTCATTTGCACAGTAATAGCCTATCTCAGATCCCGGGTTGTTATTAATATTTCAATTAGTCCATTGTCTGTCTTTGAAATGTACAAAGGCCACTTGTGACTTTAAGGACACCAGTAGGTATATCAAGGTTAGGAGCTGGTGACATTTTTCTGTGCCTATATGTTTGTGTATGATTTGCTATTTTGCTTTTTATGTTCCCAGTGTGATTTGTGGATGTGTCATATTGAATTTAGTAAAGACTGTGGCTTTTTGAAAGAAATCTCAGAAAACTCAAATACAATCATTTGTTGGTCCTCAAGGCATGGGTTGAGGTTGTTACTGGTAATCAGCCTGTACCATTCAATATAAAAGAGAGAAATAATGTTTTAAGAAAAGGTGTGCTACAATTTTATTTGGTCTTGAATTATCTACAAGTATTCTGTTTTGTCCAGGTAAATTTCATCAAATGCACATAATTGAGATTTTTGTTGCCAATTAACTAAAGTTGTGTGGACTTAGAAAAAATTTCCTTGAACCATATACTTTGTGTGAACTGTTTCTGAAGTGTTTTTGGAAGACAAAGACATTTTTTTTTTTCTTTATGGTGTTTTTCAATTAGAATTCCTGTGCCTACATTGTGTCTGACCCTTTTAAAACCTCAATTTAAATGAAAAATAAAGAATTCAACAGTCTCTTGCAAGGTCCTTTCTAGCTGTAGCATTCTTCAGTTCTGTTTTTTCTAAAACATAGCATTGTTCTGAATTGCAATTAAAGTGGCAATGAACTCTTGTTCTCTAGGAATGTGAATGGTAAGACACAAACACCTAACATCATTGTAACAACACCAACAATAACAACAACAGCAACAACAAAATAATGTTTCTCTATTTCTTGTTCTGAGCAGAGAAACTAAAGATGCACCCTCGTAGGAGATTTATTGGTTAAATAAATTTTTCAAACATATACAGTAAGTACATTTTTTTCTCTCATTTGTTTAGACAACCTGCATAATCTTAGTCTCTCCATTATTTCTGAACTCATTAATTATTCTTTCTCAAATTGTTAATTTCTCCTTCCCCAGTAATCTCTTTCACTGTCTTCACTGTTTGGAAACAGTGATGTCTGGCCATCACTTTTCCTCAGGGTCCTCACCTCTAGAATTTTCCTTTTAAATCTAACAAACTCTCAGGGTTCTATCCCCTGCTTGCCATGCCAGCCTCAGCCCCAGGGTGCACTGAGAGGGTGATTGAGACTTGGTTAGGTAGGGTGTGCCTGTAATCCCAGCACTTAGGAGGCTAAGAACAGCAGGATCATTATGAGTCTGATCTGTGTAGTGAGACCCTGTAGACCCTGTACTAAATACATAAAAAAAAAAAAAAAACATCCCAACAAATTCTGAAAGACTTCCTACTCAGTACTTCAACTTCTACTTTATTTCTCACTCTGTAATTCTTAGCAATCTAATCTTTTACTCCTTCAAAAATGGTCAGCAGGCTTTAAGCTCACACATGGCTGTGTAATGACAAAAACAATGGTTTCTACCCAGTTTTTAACCTACTGATAATTCATTATATCTAACACTGATTCTTCTTCCCCTTAACAGAAATTAATTGCATGTCTCTCTCTCTCTTTCTCTCTGTCTGTCCATCTGTCTGTCGTAAAGACACATAAGAGAGTTTATTAGACATAAACACAGGACACACTGAAGAGCAGAGTGTGGGTGCCCAAGACACAGGGAACCTCACCTGGGCTTTCTTAATGTAACATTTTTTTCTCCCCTCTCTTCCTGCTTAACTCCCACTACTGATATTTCCCTTCCGTTATGCTAAATATTCTATTCCAAGCAGCCTTTCTACTCTCTGTAGCCCTTTCTTGTTTTTTTCCCATATCTGCCTAATTAATTTTACTATTTCTTTTTTTTTTTTTTTTTTTTTTTTTTTTTTTTT
>PVJA010040874.1:7706-18337 GCA_004027025.1 Myocastor coypus | reverse complement strand
TTTCTTTCTTTTTTCTATGCAATATTAATAGGGAGGTGGGTCATGCCCACACACTGCACTGTATAGAATGATAGTGAGGACAATATGCAATATGTCAACTTTCAAAGAAAAAAAAGGGGGAAAAGAAAAAAAACAGTAATGTGGATTTAGAAAGGTTAATGTTTAATTGTTTGATCAATCTTATATACCTATATGTAGTAATCTAAACTGATCCGATGATGAAAATATGTAATATAACCATTGTTAAATTTAAACAATAAAAGAATTGAAAAAAAAAAAGAGTGCAGGGAATCTATTCACACACTAAAGACCAAAAAATGCATCTGAGGGCTTGGATCCCATAGTAATGTCTTGCATGTGTCTAGCTAAAATATGTGGAGCCCAAAACAAGGCCTCTCATGATTTTATCTGGAGGCCTAGAGCCCATAACAATGTTTCATGCAGGCCAGTTTTTAGATAAGTGCTCAGAAGGCCCAAAGAGCAGTGGTGGAAACAGAAATTCTAGGTGAAGGATCTGTGCTAGCAGAATGAGAGTTTTGAACTGGAGACAGGAAGCAATGCTCAAAGTAGGAATCAGAGCTCCCTTGAAAAATAACAAAAGCATCCTCAGCAAAAGTGAGGTCTTGAGCTCCACCAACCATGAGGACAGCCAAGTTCCCATTAGGAAAAACAAGACAACAAGCTTCCCCAAGAGACTAAGCTGTGCACCTTCTTATTCTCCAGAGCCAGGATGCAAACCTCCAAATGTAGACCAGAGCTGCCCAAAAGTGAACTGTAACTATTTTCTAAGATCTTAAGCTCCTTTGACAATGAGAACAGCTCAGTTCATTAGGAAGGTTAGCACAGTAAAGTCCTTCATGAAAACCTACAGCAGCCCCAGAAAAACCAAAAGTCCCAACTGCCTCCCTAATAATTTCTTCTCCTACTCTTTCTCTTCCTCTTCCACTTCTCCTTCTCTTCTTTTTTTTATCTTTTTGAAACAGGGTCTCCCTATGCAGTTCAGGCTGGACTTGCGCTCACTTTGGTAGCCCGGGCTGGTCTTGAACTCACACCGATCCTTCTGCCTCAGCCTCCCGAGTGCTGGAATTACAGGCATGCACCACCACACCCCGCTATTCTCCTTCTCTTCTTTCTCATCTTTCACCTCATGCTACTACCCCTTCTCCTTCCCCTGCCCCCTCCTCCTCTTCCACTTCCTTTTACTTCTTCTTTCTTTTTCTTCTTCAATCCTGCTGCTGCCATCCATCCATAGTTTGGCCTGCCACATGTACCACCATGCTGGTTCAGTTTAGCTACATGTTATAAATTGACCATCAGTTGTCACCCTACCACATCAGTCATCTATATCTTTTAAAAATTATAATATGGCAAGCGCAAAGTCCTAATTTCAATCCCCAGTACTGCAAAAGAAAAGTAACTAAAAATTATAATTTGCTTCTTTTTTTTTTCTCCATAACTAATGTCCTAGATGGCAATATTCTTAGGACCACTCTTGTCTCTCAGGAGGTATCTCTCAATAAATTTTTCTTGCTTTAAGGATAAATGGTTCCTTGGAATTCATTGTTCAATTTCAGGGGACATGAAATATCTATATCTGATGTCTAACGTATTAGAAGTTATATTTCTATATCATCAAGAACCTATCTCCCGTGCTGCTTTTATGAGAAACTTCTTGACATATTGCACAGGTATGTCATTATATGTGTCTTATTAGTGAGCAAATTGTAGTTTCATCTAACAAGGAATGCACTACTTTGACTTCAGAGAGTACCGAACAGGCCTCTTTACAGTGCAGAGTGGTCCGCTTGATCCCTCTTCCCACTTCTCTATGTAAAGGAAAATATCAAATGCTGCAGAGGTTTTCAGAAAAGGAAATAGTAAAAGAGGAAAAAAGAACTACAGTTCTGAGGGCAAGGTATTGGGAGGAGTAGTTAAAAAAAAGAAATAAAAGGATGTGGCTAGTTTTTTCCAAGTCCCTTTATAACACAATTTTGTCTCTTGCCCTTGGCTTGCTGAGAATAAACATCATTGGACAGGGACTGAGGGGTTTTCTGGAGGTGAAAAAAAGGAGCGAATCCACCATACCATTGAAATAATCATACAGGTTCACTGACTTACATTACATATAGCAGATTTTCATGATATTACAGACAGCTAAAGACGTCTAGGTCCTTAAAGAACTCAATGCAGAAGATAAGAATATATTACAATATATTACAATTGTGGGTGGTGATGCATTACTTGAAGTTTGGGCCTCAAGGGAAATATTGAACGACTATACCTACATACTTCCTTGAGAGAAAACCAGTAACAAGTGATATTCTAAAAAGACATCTATAGCCTGGATCAAGACCAAGACTTCCTTGAGCCATCCCTTCTAGGAAAGTTCCTTTTTCTTTTCAGGTACACTTGCTACCTGACTAGCTTCTCCAGTGGATCAATATTACCTAAAGTAACTATGTTTGTAATATCACTGGGTGCCCAGAGTTCTGTCCCACCTTTTGTATCCACCTCATGATTGACTTTGTTCTGTAAAACTTCCTATGAGAAGTGGGCTCATGGGCACCCCAATTTCTGGGTGTCTTCCTATATTTCTTAGGCAGAAGCTATCTTTCCCTCAATGAATATTTAATAATCCTAACCTCCTTTGTTCCTCTGAATCCATTCTTTGATTTTGGGGTTACATGAGCAGTGCATATGAGACACAAAGTGTTTTAGGCCTTACAATATTTCTCTTATATCATTTAGAGATCCTATATCAGTCCTACAACATTATGATAGAAGAAATAAAGGTAGGTAGAAAGTCACAAGGAGATCAGTATTTTAAAATGATACTGAAATGAAAAACTGCAGCTTCAGGGTATAAAAGTTATTCAAGCTCAGTTTAAAAGTTTCTATCTTATTTCAAAACATAATAACCCAGGGAAGTTCCTTTTCACCTGCAAATGATCACATCTACCATTTCCTTGTTAGTTGAAAATGGTCTTCTTTCACCTGTAAATAGACCACAACTTTTCATTTAGAGAAAGGACTTTCTTCCTTTCTTCTATGAATGCACTGTTATATTTCCGTGAATGAATCACCTATCCAACCAAGACTATAAATATGGCTTCACGAATTCCACAGATCTCCACCACCAAATTTATTTAAGTATGCCTAGCTTAAAATTTTAATGCACTTTTCTTTCTTGAAGGCCCATATTCTATTACTTTAAATTTCTGCCTGATAATTCCTTTATGCTTCTTGAAATGTTACAGGAATTCTCCTGTGAAAGAGCAGCACTGAGTAGAGAATTTCATGAAGGCCATTTTTTTTTTTTTTTTGGTCTATGGAGGTACACAGGGGATTAGTGTTCAAAATGTGAGCTCTCCAAACTTCAGCAGTTTGGGGATTTTGAAGGTCACATAAGTGATATGGGTGATCACGTAATATGTTGGAAAGCAAATATGTGGGCTTATAGAAGAAAATGGAGTGTTAACAGAGGCAGAACATGGGCTTACCGAAGATGCAAAACAAGCAGTTAGCTAGGCTTGCTGGGAATTTTCCAGTGGATTATTTTTAGGTTTTTATTCCCTGAAATGAGCAGGGTACGTGTCTCCAAGCTTCTTGCCTCAGAGTGTTGTGAAAATGCTTTTTCCATAGTACTAATTAGCAAACATTTGACTTAATTTTGTAGGTAGAGTGGATTTAGGAATGTCTTAGGCCTCTGTCCAGTGACATTATCACTCTAATTTTCAGTTCCAGGATCCCTGTAGGAATGTGTAAAAGTATCTAGTCGTTGTGTCATATCTACAATCACCTTAGATTCCAGGAAAACAGTCTAATATTTCAACCCCCAATGAAGTCATGCCCCAGGCAGGAGCAATTTGCACTTAATGGCACCTGAATTGCCCCCAGGAGATAATGGCGTCTGCCAGGAACTCACAGAGGCTATCCTGAGATACTGATCAACCAGCCCGCAGCTTGACAGAATTTAGCCTCTTCACTATGGAAATCTCCCACATATACAAACCGCCCATGCCTTTGTGATTCTTTCTTTTAAAAAAGTTTTTCTTTTTAAATTTTTAAAATTTAATATAATACCAATAGATATTAATAAAGAAAACAGAAAATATATACTTCTTATATAAAAAGAAAATAAGATTTCGTAGAGAATAGAAAAATATTACACTATGCGATA
Source organism: Myocastor coypus (assembly GCA_004027025.1). Lineage (NCBI taxonomy): Eukaryota > Metazoa > Chordata > Mammalia > Rodentia > Myocastoridae > Myocastor > Myocastor coypus. The sequence continues at coordinate 14,157 of PVJA010040874.1, read as the reverse complement.
GTCTTGAACAAATGGCCAAAATGTTACTCAGAATACAAGGCACAGACAAAAGTTACTCTCACTTACTAAAGGGAACACACAGCACAACACTTTATTTTTAATGACAGGAGAAACAAGCAGTATAAATGAAATAGCTTTGTATGTACTGTCAGCCCCTCCAAGATAGATTGTGAACCTTTATCTCTTCTTTTGATCCCCTGATACTCCTTTATTGCCCTTCACCTCTCTTTATGTTATAAGTGTCCAAAAATAGTGGAATGGAAGTGCAGGAGCTATTATAGATATGCAAATTAGATAGTCATTGATGGAGGTGATTTGTTTCTTGAGGAAGTCACATGCAAACTGCTCTAGAGATAAACAGCAATTTGAAATTAAACAGTAATTAGTAATACCTAGTCCAGTGATCCCAGGTATTAAACACAGAGGTGGGTGACCCAAACATCTGGTCTCATTTCTCTCCAAGAATGCTTTTGTTCTTTCTTTATGCCCTTATTACTTGACTTGTTTCCACACTAGGTCAACAATAGCTGAGCTGCTGGTGTAGGCAGCTGAGTTAGATAAGAGTATTACAGGAAGTCAGATATTGCTAGGCCCCTGAAGGAGTCAGTACAGGAGATGAGATGTTTTGCAACTGTGGGACAGGCACCTCAGTTTGGGCCAGACCTCAAGACAATACATGAGACAAATACACCTATGCACCTCCCTAAGAATGTACCTCAGGGACTTAAATTCTAAGTAGATATCCATCATACTGAACATGCAAGGCAGAATCACTAACTCAGCCCCCCATAAGAAAAGACACTTTTCTATATGTTTGCCCTCTTGCCACATGAATCACTTCGACATTTGACCCAAATTTCATCAATTTTACCTCAGCAGTTATGCTTGTAATCTTATTGACTGATCATAGTTTTGTCCTACTTCATGCTTACCTTGTGAGTTCCCAAGTTTCCCACCTTGAACTTACCTCACATCCTGAATTTGCTCTATGAAAGTATGTAGGAAAGGCTGGGTCCTTAGCAATACACTAGGTTCCTCTTATGTATCTCTCTCAAACAGAAGCTTTCTTTCCCTCAATAAATATATTCTACTCCTCACCTCTTTGTTCTAAGTGTCTTCAGTTTTAGAGAATATAAACTTGTACAAGATACCTAGCAGGTTGGGAGTTTCTTTCCTCTAAATCACAACTACACTTGCAATACTATAGGGTGATTGTAGGTTAATCCATCTTATACTCACACTGATTTTGCTGTAAAAATTACTCTTGAAAAAGAGCTTCAGTGGCCAGCCATTTGGAGCCCCACTCAGAAACCCAGGAGCTATTGTTACTTCCAATAAGTGTCTTGATTTTTCTCTTAATTTTAGTAATGTTTTTTTCTTTTACGTTATGAGACCACAAAGTCAGAACATCTGATATTTAACATATTGGGAGTTATATTTTCCATAACAGATCTAGGGCTTTTGCTCAAGAATTCTGGTAACATTGTCATAACATTATGTCAATCATTTGAAGTCTTTATCTAGACACAAATTTGAATGTATCCAGCTATTTTGTCTAAACCTTCTACTGAAAATTGTTATGGTTTGTGTCTAGTTATCCCCCCAAAGCCTCATGTAATCAGGGGATAAGGACTTCTAGAGCTTAAGGTTAACACATGGTGCAGCAGGATTATGGGTGATCCAAGGATGAAGTTATGGGTCTGAGTACTGCTGGGATTATAGGAGTGATCTGAAGCATATATTCTGAGGCAGAAAGCCTGAATGTAATAGGAGACAGAGAACCACTCTCTCTGTGTCTGTTGTTGGCCTGTTGCCATTGTTGCTGTTCTGCCACCAAGAACGGCTGCTCTCTGTCATGTGCCAGCCTACCTTTGAGCCATCTGAGTAAGGACTGAAACTTCGCATAACTGTGAGCTAAATAAATCTTTCCTTCTTTCATTTTGGGTATCAGGTATTTGTATCAGCAATGAGAGAAGAGTAACTGAGATGCACATTTACAAAATGTGTAAATTGTTTTTAATCTCAAGTGTGTTTGCTCTATAAGAAGACTGCAAAATAAGAAAATGTACTTCAGCTTGATTTTTCACAAACACAATATTCTTTCAATGTTCTTCTGTATTACAGTGTGTAAATAAATAAATTGCTCTAATTAAAACATCTGATTCTCACTACAGAATTTATTCATTTGTTATTCATTAATTTTTAGAAGTATCTGCGAGAATTAATAAGTGATTATAAGAGTGGACCAAATAGCTCAGTGTATTAAAGTGTCTGCAAGCAGGCGCAGGGTCTAGGGCTTTGGTCCTCAGGCTGGCTGTGCAGGCCAAACCCCCAGGTTTTGCTCAAGAGGCAATTGAGACTGCATGTGGTGGCCTATGCCCATAATCACAGGCCTTGGGGTGCTGCAAACAGGCAGATCACTGAGTCTGGTCTAGTAGTGAGACTGTGAACACCCTGTAGACCCTTCTCTAAAATCTAAAAGGAGAAAAAAGTAATTATACTAAAAACGTATGTTTTTTAAATTACATGTGATTATCAAATACTATCTATCTATAAGCTTTCCAAACAACTTATTTTATTTTATTTTATTTCATTCTATTTTTCTTGTTTCAGAACTTTTTGTTTTGTTTATTTATTTATTTTTATGGCCAGCTCAGCCTGCCCTGAGAGCAGAGCTGGCGCAGCATGTGGTGCTGGGGATCGAACCGTGGTCCCTGCAGCCGCCTAAGCTTTCCTAAGCAGGCGCTTTAGACCACTGAGCCATCCTGCCGGGCCCCATGTTTTAGCTGTTTAAACAAAATACAAAAATGAAAATTTTTATTTCCTATATGTTTATGACAATCTAAACAATCATACATGTCATTTATGTACAATTATCACCTTCAATCTAGTATTTTGCTAGAGAATGTAATGTTTTTATCTAAATAGGATAACTGAATTGTAGGTATTCTGCACTTTTGTGTTGAGCAAAATTTTCAGCCATATATCTAACTTGTTTTTAATTTTGTGAAAGTTTCTCACCAAGTTGCCCAGCCTGGGTCTGAATTTAGAGTTTATTTGTCATACCTCCAGAATATTGAAATTACAGACAAGTGACATCATGCCTCACTTAAAATTATTTTCTTGAAATACTTAAAATTATCAAAACATTTTTATAAAATAGATTTTGAAGTTGTAAACTATATCTTTGTGGGGAAAATTGTTATATATCATGTTGTCTATTGTTATACAATCTTCTATTTGAGTTTATGTGTACATTTCAGGCAACACATTCTTATATTTCATTGGTATCCATTTAAAAAGTCAAGATTCCATGAGATAGTGGGAAAATTGTATGCCAGAAAGCATGTACAATAGTCAAACTTTGAAAGGAAATTTCCAGCGTCAAACATGGCAGATCACTTAGAACTTATTGAATCATAGCAGGTACATTGAGTTTTCAGTAGAACCAAGGGGCAGAGAATTTGTTTCTGGGTAACAAATCTCTACTCCTCCACATGAAGTTAATGTGCATGACTAAAGTGAACTAGAACCTCAGGGAATCTGGGCATTACATTATTAATATATTTGGCAGTCTTATACTAATAAGATACACAACAAAAATAAGTCATAATTTAATATATGTTTACATTAAGAGCCATATATGAGCAAATGTGTTGCCATCAGAATGGATATTTACCTTTCTGCTGTGTAAGACAAATTTAAGATGTCTAATAGATCTTTTTTCTGAGAAACCATTTTCAAGATCTTTCATTTTATAAAATCTGATTTCCATCATCATAACATAGCTCTTACGGAAACTGGACAATACATACTACTCAGTAAAGTTTAGCTATTTTGAATTGCAGTTAAACTGACTGTAATCATTCCTTGGTGGGGTTCCATTTCATTCTACCAACGCTGAGTGAATAAAAACCATTCTAGCATAACTTGCCTGTTTCCTTTCTGTGGCATTTCTATTTGTCTCTTCTAAATTTGTTCATATGTACTTTTCTTTATTTAGCAGGAAAGAGATATTAAGTTCATTTTTCCACCTGTTTCAATCTCTGAGTTAAAATATATTTCTTGGAACTTGACCAGTTTTGCTTTATGTTGTTTTTTGGTGCATAGTCAAACTGGATCTGAACAAAATGCAATCAGGTCTCCTGTGAAATACATTATGCTTTGATATTCTGAGCTACTAGTGGTCTACTGAGAGCCTAGTTCTTAGAACTGGCTCCTAGTACTCAAAAAGACACAACCTGCCAGTATCCTGTGTATTCTGCTGAGTTTTTAATATTTGCTGACTATTTTGTTATCTTTTCTCTCTTACAACTATTGTATCATTTAAATTCTTTTCCACCACACTGATTGTATGCATTATGTGCTACTATCAAGAAAATCAAAGTCTCCTAAAAATTCTCAAGATGTGTTTCTTTGTATAACACTGTTGAAACTGTATATTTTAAACTGGAGTCCTCTTAAACAGTAGCTCAAAGACTGCAATAAGAAAGCATAAGTTCTCATCATTTAATAGAACAATGATTATCATTTATATGGACAGTGTTTGGTAAGCTGATAAGTAGGTAAATAAACATCTATCTGGTTTTGTTTGTATATTGGTCTGGATGTCAAACTCAGGACTGCATGCTTGTCAGGCCAGCCACCATTCCAGTGAACTGAAACCCCAGCCCTAAACATTTTTCTTAACAACACTGATATGTTTGATTATCAAAGGGTATGATAACACAATCACTTCATGAAGCAAAGGCATCAAATACTAAATCATTAAATTCAAAAAGAGTTAGAAAATGTCTTACTTAAATAGTTTGATAAGTTATACATAGTTCTGCCTAAAATGATGCAATATTTAAGATTGCAAGAAATATCACAGCAGAAAAGCAGACATTCCAATAAATAATTATGCGGATTCCATTTTTTTTTTTACTAAAGCAATATATCACATTAAAATCATAACGTAGTGTCTTATTAAAGCATGATTGCTATGTATCTTCAGCTGTCAGTGGTGTACACTAAGCTATTTTTAAATCAAATATGATGAATTTCCTTTCACATATTCCAAAAGAAATGGGTAGGATAGAACAATTGAGACGAAAAAAAAATTTAATATTTGCCAGAACTAGATGATAGTTTCAAGGAATTTATTTCATTATTGTTTCTACTGTGTGTAGGTGAAATTTTCTGTGTCTTATACTATTTCTATTACTATATAAAATACCACACATTGAATAATTTATAGAAAACAAATATTTATTTCTTAACAGTTCTAGAAAATAGAAAGTTTAAGATCAAGGGGCCAGTAGACTCCATGTCTGTCAAGATTCACTGTTTCCAAAATGATACATCCTGAGAACAGAAATCCTGTCACTGTACCTTCAGTGTGGGAAGGTGGAAGGGCAACAGGGATGCATACTGGATGAAGCTTCTCTTATAAGGTCAATTATTTGCTTTCACTGGTGCAGAACTGTCCAGACATAATCAACTCCTAATAGCTCAAATTCTTTGTTTTACGTGTTGGTGATTACTCTCCTATATCTGGTTTGGAAATTGTATTTTCAATTTCTGCTTTTCAAATAAAAATGTACAAAATATTTTGAAGGGACGCATGCACTTAAATCAGAGAATTAAGCCATAAAATTTTGTTTTTAATCACTGTTCATCCTATCTTTAAAGAACCTACTGTACTAAATATATTGTATATAAAACACGATTTTGTATTCTTTGGGAGTCCAAACATGAAAGAAAACTAAACTACAAATTATACTTAACTATTGACCTATATCTGCTATAAGATCATATAATATCCACACATTTATTCTAAGCCATATCCATGAAATAATGAAGATAATGGCTTTACTTTCCAAAAGTAACAAGATAATCTATTACAATATTGTTGCACGGGTTCCCTGATGAGCCAATCACTTGTTTGTTTCAAAAATATTCTAGTAGCTGTGAAATACAGTAAAATATATGTGATATTAGCCCAACTGTCAAAAAGGTTGCAAATGATTATAGGCAACAAGAGTAAACATTAGCCAGCAAAAGAATGAAAAGTAATTCTGATGAAAATGCGAATACTTTCCACCCCACCAGTGATAAGCCCCTAGTGTCTAGTAAAACATCTAAAATACTAGAAAAAGATGAATGTAACTAGGTCTATTTGTTTATGCACACAGTTTGATGACACAAAACTTTCTGTGATAATTGTAGTTGTCTAACATACACCAATTAACTTGATTAATTTTTAAAATTTAAAGAATTAAAAACGGCATATGTGCCTGTAGGGAAAAATTGGATAGAAAGCTTCACGGAAAGTCATTTAATTGTGATGTGAAAATACTTTCCTTTTGGAAAAGAAATAAACTTTACCCTAAAGCTTGTTAATCAATGTAAAAAAAAAAAAAAAAAAAAAAAAAAAAAAAAAAAAAAAAAAAAAAAAAAAAAAAAAAAA
>PVJA010040873.1:0-18245 GCA_004027025.1 Myocastor coypus | reverse complement strand
GAGGGGAGGGGAGGGGAGGGGAGGGGAGAGGAGAGGAGAGGAGAGGAGAGGAGAGGAGAGGAGAGGAGAGGAGAGGAGAGAATTATAAGTTGTTATTTTTGGTGTCAGTTCCCAGGAATGATTTATGAAAGAAAACAAAGTCATAAAAAAAAGAACACAAAGTCATAGAAGTCTTCAGAATTAGTTTCTAGCCCACGGAGAGTACTGCAGTCTGCATATGAAAGTTATGTCAAGTTTTTAAAATTATCAGTATGTTTCTTCACTGATCCAGAATTTATTCCAAATTTTGCACATGGTTTGACATAGAGAATGAGGTGATTTATCAGTGGAAACTAAATACCAGCAATGCCCCCATGGGGAAGACATTCCCAGCCCATTCCTGTGTCCTTGTTAAATGGAATGAAACATGAGCATGGACTACTCTGTCTAGACTTCAATGGCTCTAGCTGTTTTCACAGGACACAAGTTTATCTGGTTCCTTTTAAAATTGATTCAAAGAAGCAACAACATGTGTCTTCCTGAAATAGCAAACTATTCAGAGGAACTTTCCTTGAAGAAACACACCCTGGCTATCTTCTATTAATTTATTAGGAGATCTTTAACTATTTTATGCTAGAAACACAGACTCAAAATCTGGTGTGGTTTTATTACACTCTTCTAGATCTTTGAAGCAATGAACATCTAACATCAAAATTTAAGCAACAGGGCATCTCATTATTTTTACATCTTTTTGAATTTTTTGCTATACACTCCTGGACCCTGAAATCCTCTTCTATATCTATGGCAGGCATTATGTTAAATAATTACCTATTAATAAGTCTCCTCATCTCCATCTGTGTCCAAAAGAAAAAGACATTGTAATGATTCAAGCAATCCAAAAAAATGCCTCTGAAACAAATACATGATGAAAGTAGCATGCAATGACAGAAGAATTTAGGAATAGCAGCACAACACAACTATAGGTAAACAAACTAATAAGAGGACAGAGAGGAGAAAAGAAACCATAACACTCTTTCCTGAAATCCTTTCCCTCTGCCATCTTTAAATGAGGCTGCAGGGCCTGGTGGGATGGCTCAGTGGTCTAAAGCGCCTGCTTGGGAAAGCTTGGGCGGCTTCAGCGACCGTGGTTCGATCCCTGGCACCACATGCTGCGCCAGCCCTGCCCTCAGGGCGGGCTGAGCCAGACATAAAGATGAGTGAATAAACAAACAAAGGTTCTGAAACAAGAAAATAAATAAATAAATAAAATTTTAAAAAATGAGGCTGCATACACTGAACTAATTACTATTAATAAGGAGATCATTGCTCAATTAAACTTCATGAAGACCAATGTCATTTTTTCTCCCTGATTCTTTTGTAAGTTTCTAATGATTTCTGCATTCATTGTTTCTTATGCTTCAAGTGGTAGCTCCATGTGAAAAAATAACTGTCCCCTCTGTCCCCCACCCCCAAATTAAGAGAGGATACTTTACGGACTAGCACCTTGAGGTCTCATAGTTTTGCAGGACAGGTGAGGGTTCATGAGCCCTCACATTTGTTGTTGCACATGGATACTCTGCTCCAGACTATCCATGGATGTCTGCCCTAGAACTCCAGGTGGAGGGGAGTTAAAAGACCCAAAAAGTGAAAATTCCCAACTGAGCCAGCAGAGCTGACTTGTGACAAGAATTTAATGAATTTATACCCTGTATCTGTTTTATTAGCTTTCAAATAAATTTTAGTTTTCTATGTTTCTAGCTAAACTGGGACAGAAAAGGTTAGTCTATTCATATACACATATGAAGGCATGGTGGTAACAAAGAAAAAGGCTAACAAAGATGGTTTATACTTCTCTCCCACCTCTTTGGCTTTGAATTTTAGAACTCAGTCTCATCAGAAAAATACAGTAATTTTTTAGTTCATGGACAGCATGACTATAAAGTATACTATCCAAACCAGGACATTTTGGAGAAAAAAAGCCATATAAATAATGTCATTAGTACAACAAGCATATTCTAGACCATCCAGGCAAATGTGACATCACCTTCACTAACAAATAAGTTCTTAGCCAACTCAAATTTTTTCACTGCTCAAGAGACCTGACCCAAAAGATATTTCCATGGCTAACAAAATAAATGCCCTCTTTTACTAGGATAAGAGGGCCTAGTGTTTATGAATATAAAGGTGTGCTTCTTTCTTTGCCCTTTCTCACATTCAATGCTCTCTCTAGTCATTCAGTTGTAGAACTATTTTGCAAGTTCTCCTCTTCAGGAGTCTGAAGGTTATTCAAACTACCTCCTTTAACATTTAGTTAGTGGGAATATTTAACATTTCACTGAGAATGACAATAGAATCCATAAGGAGTCCTGTCTGCCTCTGAAAACCAGGAAAAATGTCCTGAGGTAATTTCTAGAATACTCTCCGATAGGCAGCTCTCACATATAAGTATTGGGTTCCTATAGGGTACAGAACAGACACAATTTAATTCTATATTCTCAGTGACATGTATCCAGCACCTCTGTTAGCTCTTTGTATCTGGGTCCCTTTTCAGCACAGGGAAGGGGAATCTTCCTTATCATCCTCTATCAGCTGGTTCAACTAGATTCTGCTGCCAGGCTCCAGTACTATTTCCTGAATACTGTACTGAGCTAAAATAGAACCTCACCCAGAGTCTAGAAACTACATTTTGGCATAGGAGGCATCTGCCAGGTTCCACTCAGTTTGGGAACATTGAACAATACAAACTTATTACCTTCCCAGCTTCAGGCTGTGTGCTACAGACACAGAATATGATTTAAACAAAACCTTGGGAGGTTATAAATACACCAAGACATGGTGATTAGTAGCAAAACTCTGCCGCTGAACCACTGTAGATCTCAGATCTGCAACTTACCACCTGATTATCCTTGGGTGAATATTCAACCTCTCTATACTGAGTTTTCCATTTGGAAATTGGAAAAAGGAAGCTTGCTTTAGAGAGTTGAAGTGAGAAATACCTTCAATGGCAGAGAGCTCTTTTTGGCACAGATTAAATGCTAAGTAATGTTGTTACCATTTTGGGTTCTTTTTAAAATCCTTTTGATTAAAAAACCTTAAGCTTAGCCCATTTTCTTTAATTCTACCTGGTTCTGGTTCCCTTATCTGGGGGAAGTGACCTTTTTTGGTCCTCCAAAAAAGACACATCTGCATGCTAACAGTGGGTTGCTTCCTTATTCACTAGGATCTACAAAAAAAAAAAAAAAAACGTTGGTAAGTATCTTCTCTGAACCTGGGTGAATCAACACATAACTTTGAAAAAAAAACAAAAAAACTTGGCAAATACAGAAAGACCAGATTTGAAAGTAGTCACACTGAGCCAGGAGCCCACATTTCTGAGCACAACTTGCATCTACATATTTTTAATTCTTTTCTAATAATGGACATTTCCACCTACCTCTAAGAAATTCTGATACCAATGAACAGAGAGAATCTTTTTTTTTTTTTTTTTTTTTCGGAACCAGAGATTGAACTCAAGCCCTTGTACTTATCAGGCAAAAGCTTATTCTACTGAACTACCTCCCTAGCCCTGAGAGAATCTTCATAGAATTTTAAACAATAATTTTTCCTTTTGTTACTCTAAATTCTTTACCAGATACTACATCATTTAAATTAGAAATGATTGGTGTTCTATCAGACAAATACGTTTTTTCCTTAAGGTTCTGAAGGAATCTTTTATTTAAGAATAAAATCCACTAGCAACCAGGTAAGACAGAAGTAAACTAGATTTTTAAAATTGCATCTAGGGAAATCTTAAATTTCTATGGTTTAATAATTCATAATTTAAAATAATTTTTAAGTAATTTCAATTTTTGAATTTAATAGTACTGTTCAGTAACACTACACCTGTCCCAGCCAAGTTCCAGATGATACTCTGCATCATCTATACTTAAGTGGATAATTTCAGTGCAAAGCAAATGATCAAAACTCTCAAACAATATATAAAAATTTCCCCAAATGTGGGAAAAATTACTACTGCTCTGCTATCAACCTTGACTCTTCCAGTCCTTTAAAGTATTTCTTTCTGATAGAGTTGAATTAGATCCTCAGAAGCTAGGGTGAGCTACTGTGCCACAGAACTCTCTCAAATCACAGGAAGACTTGAACAAATCTCTGTCCCAGATTGGTTTATTTTTGCTGAAGACTTCTGCTGACCTGGAACCAATGATTCAGTTGCCACTTACCTGGTTCCTTTCTCTAATGTCCACAGTCCAAAGTTGGTCAGAAAGCATCAAACCTAGAAGGAACTTTAGAGGCCAGCCAATCCACACCTTCATCTTACAAACACAGACTCTGGAGCCTACAAAGACATTTGACCAGGTCATACTGCTCATTAGAGTTTGGAATGAAACTGCAACATTGTAGACTCATCTCCCTATGGTGTCATTCTTCTTCCAACCGGTTTGTTTGCCCTCTGCCTTAATTGGCTTTTGTACATTGAATACACAGTCCACACCCTCCTCCTAAGAAGTGCCAGAAGTCTGTTGAGGCTCACTCAGCTGTGCTAGCCTGGAGCTCTTAATCTGAAGAGGAAGAACAAGTGTCATGAGGCTCTGCTGGGTGAGCTATTGTGCCACAGATATAAATAGTGCACAAAGATGCTCATGATGCTCAAGTATATCCACACTGCCAAGTCTGTCATGGTGACAAGCAAACCTTCAAGTCAACTGTAATTTTTGAGACTTTTAAGGGGTTTTTCCTCTACAATTTTAGGTTACTCTACAACAGAAACTTTGGTACTGGTTTCCAAACCAACTTATTTAACAATAAGCATTTACTTAGGAGACACTGCATAATTCTCATATTCTAGGCACTATGATAGCTCTTGGAATATGAAAGTGAGAAAAATATGATTCCTACCCTTCAGCAAAAGAGACAGACACATAGACAGTGGCAGGATATGATGTGAAGTTCTTTGACATTTGGAAAAGAGTAGGCACAGGTCTTACAAACATACAGAAGCAAACAGGAAAACCAGAAGAGGAAAGTTCATAAAGACTTTAAATTTTCTTATTTATAATGGTTTAAGCTTTTTAAATAAAATTTAATAGAGAGTACAAAGAATCCCACATTCTCCTTACCACAGTCTAACCTAATATGGACATCTTAAATTACAGAGGAACAAACGTTATAACTAATGAACAAATACTACCATTACTACCACCAAACCTAGAAAAGTTATTTTGACATATAAAATGATCTATATATTTTTTTGTCTTTTTGAGACAGAGTCTGGCTATGCAGTTCAGGCCGGCCTTGAGCTCACTTTTGTAGCCCAGGCTGGTCTTGAACTCACACTGATTCTCCTGCCTCAGCCTCCCAACTGCTGGGATTACAGGCACGCACCACCACACCCAGCTGTAAGGTGATCTATAAACAATATTAGAAATTATCCAGAAGAAGAGACAAGAAAAAAAGTTTAATCAGAAAGAAAGCATGTATAAAGTCTAAAGCAAAAAGTTTGGTGAGTTCAGGGAACTTAGTAGTTAAGTACATGAATGGGAAATTATGTGGGAAAATAGAAGAATAAAAAAAGGATGAAGATGTATCAGGTTGAGGAAGATGAGTAGAAACAACTGCTATCAGTAAAAAATATTGGACTCAGATCAATGAAAGGCCTTCTAAAAAAGAACAAAGTATGTATATATTTTTAGGTATTATTCTTTTTGAACTTTTTATTAGTGTATGTTTGTAGTATACAATGTTTGCAATCCTTATATGGAGTTGGCACATGTATATAAAACATCTTAATTCTTTTTTCATCCGTTTTCCTTCTCTTCCTTTTCCCCTCCCTCCTATTAATCTTCTTCCCATTTAAGGAAGAGCTACCTCCCTACTTCTTATTATCTTTTATCTTCACCTTTATTTTTATTTGTGTTTCTCATATAAGAGAAACCATGTAATATTTAAGCTTGTGTGTCTGATTTATTTCACTCAATATTATGGTCTCAAGTTGCATCCATTTTCCTACAAATGACAGGATTTTTGTGGCAAAATAGTGTTCCAGTGTGTATAAATACCATATTTTCTTTATCCATTCATCTATTATGAACATATAGGCCACTTCCAAGATCTAGCTCTTATTAATTGATTTCCATATTTTTGAGGACAGTAGAAAATAAAGTACTTAATATAGGATACAATTTTCAAGCATTATATTTAGAAATATCACTCAGACTACAGGGTAAAAAAGGTACCAGAAAGGATAAAACAGAAGTAAAAGAGCAGACTGTGTGATAGCTTAAGCAAAACTTGTATCAGAGGACATAGAATATAATGGTTTTTAGAAATATTAAAAAGACAGAGCCAGATATGGTGATGGATGCCTATAATTCCAGCACTTGGAAGAGCTGAGACAGAAGTACCACAAATTTGATTCCAGTCTGGGCAACTTAGCATCTTAATGAGACTATGTCTCAAAATAAAAAAAGGCTGGGGATGAAGCTCAGTGCAAAAGCTCTACGTTCAATACCCAGTACTGAAAAAGAGAATGGACAGAAGGAAGAGTTTAATTAGACACAGAGCCCATAACTGGGAAAAGAATCCACTTGACTTCCAGATTTCTGGCTTTATCAACTGGAGAGAATAGATAATGATTAAAGTTCCCTGTAGGATATGGGAATAAAGGTTGATTATGAGAGTGCTATAGTTTGGATATATTCCCCAAAATTCATGTATGGAAGTTTTTTTTTAATGTATTTGGCTGTTACATGGTCTCATTATGTAGCTAGGATTCATAGTGATCCTCCTGTTTTCAGCCTCCCCAGCACCAGGATTATAGGATGTCTTAGTTACTCTTCTCTTGTTGCTGGAACAAACACCTGACACTCAAAATGAGGGAAAGAAAGGTTTATTTAGCTCACCGTTACTGGAGGATTCAGTCCATATTCAGCTGGCTCCAAGGCAGAGAGGCACATGGCAGGGGGAAACCTTTCATGGTGGCAGCTAAGAGCAAGAGAGCAGGCAGAGACAGCAGCAGCTCAAGCAGCTAACTTCTCTTCCTTCCTTACACTGAAATGCAAATCACCTGACCCAGGGGAGGTGCAGCACTCATTTCCACAATAATCAATTACAAATTCCAGAAGCTGCCCCATGACTGCATGAGGCTTTGGTGGGACACCTATACACAAGCCATAACACAGGGTTATACCACTATGCCCAGATTCTGTGACTGGCTTAGCACTCCCTGGGGGCAGGGTTGTGCAGCATGTGGTGCCAAGGATCAAACCCTGGTCCCTACCCTTGCCTAAGCTACACTAACCAGGTGATTTAACTTATTTACTTATTTATGTTATGGCCAGCTCAGCCTGCCCAGGGGATGGGGTCACACAACATGTGGTGCCTGGGATTGAACCACAATTCCTGCGGTTGCTGAACCAGGTGTTTTAGACTGCTGAGCTATCTCACCGGCCCCTAATCAGGTGACTTAGTCAGCTATGTCATTTTGCTGGTCTTATATATGAAAGATTTAATCCCTGATGCATAAGTGTTGGAAAGTGAGGCCTAATGGTAAGTTTTGGTCATGACCTCCATGAAAATATCAATGCCACTATACAATGTCGTATGATGGCTTTCAGAAGTGGGTTCTGTCTCTTGCCCTCTAACCTACCATATTAGAATGCTGCAAGATGGCTCTCAATGGACCAGATACAAGTGCTTCCATCTTATACTTCCCAGCGTTCAGAACTGTGAGACCACAATCCTCCGATCTTAATGAATTATCCAATCTCAAGTATTCTGCTATATCAGCCCCAAACAGTAAGAACAGAAGATGGTTGTTTTCAATTTGAACAAGGGAAGTGTTAGGCACTCGTGGTACATTTCCGGAGACAGTAAAATCAAGAGATTGGCTGGACATACAGGTCCATGATCCTGTAGAGAAATGAACTGGAAATATATGTGGAAAATTATTATTCTAAAACTGGTGAGTGAACCCATAATAGACTGTCCCTGAGTACCAAAGAGAAGATGATCCAGGAAAGGATCTACATAATTCTGCCATTTAAGAGATGACTAATAGAGAAGGTTTGGACGGCAGCTATCCAAAGGTTTGCAAAGATGAAAAGAAAACCAGAGGACATGGTATCCCTAATATTAGAGGAGAACTTTCATGAAAGGTTGTGTCGCCAATAACAACAGATGCAGCAGAGGGACTGAGACCTACCAGAGTCCCCCAGATTTGACAATAAGATTTCCTTCAAAGCCTGCAGTTTCAGAGAGTGGATGTGTCCAGAAGCCTATCCTTGGGGAATAAACAGAAAGGATAAGAGGACTACAGGTGTCCCCGCTCCCTCCCTCCCACCCTTTTTCTCTCTTCTCTCTTCTCTTCTCTTCTCTTCTCTTCTCTTCTCTTCTCTTCTCTTCTCTTCTCTTCTCTTCTCTTCTCTTCTCTTCTCTTCTCTTCTCTTCTCCTCTCTTCTCTTCTCCTCTCTTCTCCTCTCTTCTCTTCTCTCTCCTCTTATCTTCCTCCTCCTCCCCCTCTCCGCTTCTTTCCTCCCACTCTCCTCCCTCTCTTTTGTTGTAATGTTATGTGTCGGTGCTGAAAGGAACGACAAGAAGACTCGATGAATTTAGCTCACAGGTCTCACTGAGAGGTATCTCTCTTGAAGTGAGCCCTGACCCTCAGAAGAATCTCACTTTTATTTGGGGTCAAGGACTGTGCTCAGATGCAGAATCACTTTAGTAAAGAAGTGTTACAATCTCTGACCTCCATTTGACCAATGCTAGCTTCACACAAATACTAATTACAGAAGTTTCAAGCAAGGGAGGAGACTGCTAATGGAAAGCCTTCAGGGTAAGATGTTATCTTTCTCCTTGAATCTCAGCTTTCTAGGATTCCCAAACCACTGCTGTCCCTGGGCTTTGTTTTATTGCTCTTTGCCTCTTGAAATGCTAATTACATATCTCTATACTCTTTCCTTCTCTCTCCTCCTTCTTCTTTTTAGTTTTTTTTTTTTTTAATAGGATCTCACTTATGTATTTCAGATTGGTCTTGAACTTATGACATTGACCAGGCTGGCTGAGGAGATAGCTCAGTGGTCTAAGTACCTGCCTGGAAAGTATAAGGATCTGGGTTTAATACCTAGTACAACATGCCATGCTGTCTGGGGCACTGAGGCAGCCACCAAAACTGTAATCCTAGCAGTGGGGAGGCTGAGACAGAAAGATCACTACAAGTCTGAGCTGCATAGTGAGACCCTGTCCCAAATACATACATACATGCATACATACATACATACATACATACATACATACAAATAAAATGCTTGTTTCATTTGGTGTATGATTAAGCCATAATTTTTCTAGTGAAAATGTTTTTTATTGTTAGTAGCTATCATTTACAAAATGCACACTATAAATTAAACACTTTAAATAAATAAATTGTCTTATTTAGCCCTCTAAATATTACTTTGAATAAGCTACTCTATCCCTCTATCACATATGATAGAGGCTGAAGAGATACCTTGGCAGTCTAAGTGTCTGCCTGGCAAGTTCAAAGAACCATGTTATATCCCCCATACCATATGCTGTGCTGGCCCCAGGTCCCCAGGCACACTGTGCTGGTCCCAGGCATGGTGGCACATGTTCCTTAATTCAGTCTGTATATTCATAACAATTCAACTGTGATGTTCAAGGAAAAAAGTATTCCTGGCCTTAAGAAGCTCCATATTTTTTCTAAGTTGAAATTAGTGAATATCTACTTGTCTTTAATCAGGTAATTGAATCCCCAGCTACACACACACACACACACACACACACACACACACACACACACAAAATCATAATTAGGTAAGTTGGTCATCCTGCAAATGTCAAGCACAAGTTGTAGAGAATGGATAGTGGCAGAAAGATAACATTAATAGGTCTATAGTGGTTGTGGGACTATGGGGGTTATTTTTTCCTTGATTCTGTATTTTCTAAATATTATTGAAATAAGTATGTAGTGTTCATTAAAAAACCAAGTTGCTAAAAATATTATATAGATTTTATATAGCTATTACTATAAATAAATGAAAACAAATAAGATGTAAGGGTCAGGGTCACTAACTTTGCTGATAACATCTTTTTTTTTTTTTTTTGAGATAGGGTCTTACTATGTAGTTTAGGCTGGCCTTGAATTTATTACATAGTCCAACTGGCTTTGAACTCTCAATCCTTCTGCCTCAGCCTCGCAAGTCCTGGAATTATAGGCATGTGCCAATATGCCTGGCTTTGCTTATAACATTTCCAATCTAAATAATATTTATTTAATCACACAATAATAAGTTGCACCAAGGCAGTGATAAATAAATCACTATGTCAAAATATTATATAGAATTTGGGGATAAAATCCTTTTGGAAATAATTTCCTTTCCAATTAATATATACATGGCCACTGATTTTTAAATTCTAAAGAGTTGATTTGAAATTCATTCATTTACTCATAGGGTACTTAGTTTTTAATCATGTATAAATACCTGTCCTCAGTTGGCTGGAGAATTCAACAATGAGTGATGCTTCTTGTACTTGAAGTGCCTAGAGCCTACCTGGAAAGAGATCATATATTCATAAACCATCCAGGCAACAAAGTTCTAAAACTTAGAAAGCAATACAGAAAGCTAATGCCAGAGAGGTAAAAGTTATCAAAATTCTCATCCTTTTTAAAGCTCAAAATGCTTTCTTCCTGAATAGGCCTCTTTATTGGGCAGTAACTTAAAGTTACCTTTTCTTCCAATTAAGATTTTTCTGGTTAGCATCTATCACAGAGCAATATTTATTGTCAGCCCAAGAGTCTTTTCCTCGTGTAATTCATTGTAGGTTTCATTCATTGTAGATCCAATGTATTTCAAAGTCAAGTTTTTTTGGGAATTCCAGGCCATCTTTGCCTGAAGGAATGAGAAAGGAGATGTGTAGAGCTACATAATAATACGATCCAGATTAACTACTGGTAGTGGATGTGGGAATGTGGCAAAAAAGGACTCTTTCTGTTTGTTGATGAATAGCAGCCTGTCTTTTATCTGTCTGTTTCTAACTATAATTACATAGAATCACATTCTTCTAAGGCTTACCTTTGAGGAAAGGGGACAGTATTAGTGAGAATATTAATAAAGTAGTAAAAACCATAAGGTATGATGGAGGAAAGTACCAAACTGGGAGCCTAGAGATCTACCCTAATTTCAGGTATCTTATTTCTAAGTAGCTTCCTCAGGTCTTCAGTTTTATCATCTGTTAAGTAAAGGAGCTGAACTGCTTAATACCCAAAACCTATAGCACCCTATAAGTTAGAAAGAAAGGTTCTTATGATTTTACATTGGATTCATTCCTTAATCATGAGTCATCAGCCAACTTCTGGCCTTGCAAATACAAATTATTCCCTAGTGGTGGAAATTAAAGCACTTAATCCTCTTATGAGTAGGTTGTACACTCTGAATGCTTATGTACAGTATTATCTGGGAAGCTGAGGCAAAGGAAATGGCTCCAAAATCTCTCCTGGGATCTAAATGGAAAGTAAGACAGGCTATGACATCAGCTGCCATTTTCTCTGTAAACAGACCAAACAACACAAATATCAGTATTAAATTATATGTGCATACTTTTTCATTTTTGCCTTTTGTGGTAAATTCTTTGCTCTCAGGTTAAGGTTATGTAGGAAGAAAAGAAGTAATGGGCACAGGATTACAGTACTTGACAGCATTAGGTGATTTTAAATATTAGACCCAAAGCTCTTCTCATTCTAGTAAAGAAAAATAAGGGGTATAAAATACAAAGTGGTTCAATCCAATGTTGACTTCCTGAAGCATATTTTCTCAATTTGCCTTGCCTAAACACACTGGAAATATCACCACCTATATGTCAAAAGATAAACATTTTTTAAAAGCCAAGGAAAAGAGTCATTTAATGAGTCTCTTCCATTACAAAGAGCCATAAAAGAGGAAGACATTTCTGAGACACAGACAGTTCAGCCTCCAAGATTACATCTAAAATAAATGCTTTATTTCAGGACATAGCTGACCCATATTTTTTTTGTCTTTTTGAGACAGGGTCTCGCTATGCAGTTCAGGCTGGCCTTGAGCTCACTTTTGTAGCCCAGGCTGGTCTTGAACTTGCACCAATCCTCCTGCCTCAGCCTCCCGAGTGCTGGGATTACAGGTGTGAGCCACCACGCCCGGCTGCTGATCCATATTTTTATCCATTGTCTTCCTGTCTTGAAAAGTGGACAAGCAGCAGAGCTTTCTAAGGAATTATTCTAAGAATGTCACTTTTTAAACTTCACATCAAACAGGTAAAGTATAGATGTTAAAACCTGTTCTTTTTACTGTGAAACACAATCTTGGGCTAATTTCTCCCTTGTTTAGTTCCTTATGAATTCAGGCTAGTTACTCATAAATGCCTCAATAAAGAAAATAATGTAAGCTGGGCGTGGTGGCTCACGCCTATAATCCCAGCACTCTGGAGGCTGAGGCAGGAGGATCGGTGTGAGTTCGAGACCAGCTTGGGCTACAAAAGTGAGCTCAAGGCCAGCCTGAACTGCATAGCGAGACCCTGTCTCAAAAAGAAAAAAAATAATGTAGTAGTTCCATATGTGAACTGTTGAAACTAAGGTAAACAGGATTAGAGATTCAAGCTATTGAAATCATATAACAATTCATCCTTTCCCAACCTGTTTTTGCCTCACTTTTCAGATGGTTGAGATCTGCCTCATTGTTTACTGCCTTTTTTTTCTTTCCTGTATTTAGTGCAGGTTCTACAAGGTCTCACTACACAGATCAGACTCATAGTGATCTTCCTGTTTTCAGTCTCCCAAGCACTGGGATTACAGGCAAGCGCCACCACACCAGTCTCAGTGTGCCCTGGGAGTGGAACCAGCACCTGCACTGGGGATCAAACCGCTGTCCCTGCATGCATTTGCCTAAGCAGGTGTTTTAATCTGCTCAGATATCTGGTCAGCCCTTGTTTGTCTTTTTGAGACACTGTCTCAGACACTAAGCAGCTCAGTCTGGCCTTGATCTCACTTTATAGCCCAGGCTGTTCTGAAACTTCAACAATCCTCCTGCCTCAGCCTCCTGAGTGCTTGGATTAAAGGTGTGTGCTGCCATACCTGGATGTTTACTGTCTTCTTTACACTGAAAATGCACATACAATGTACTTTTTGTAATTGGTCATATTTGATGAGATTTTGATAACCATACACTCCAAATCATTATATCTTAGATGACACAATTAGAATTAAAAATACATAGACTACTAGAACTAGAGGGGACTTTTGAAAACAGCTACTCATGCCTCTCCCTGTACAGAAGTTTCAGCGAAACAGACTTGTTCCTCATCACATGGACAGTGAGTTGCAGTGTCAGATTTAAGGACTATGTCCCCATTGTCCTTGTTCAGCTTCTTTCCACAGCACCTTCTGCTTTCCAGCATAACTTTTGTAAACACAAAGGGTTTCACCAAGGCTAATCCTTGGGAGTCTGTCTCTCCCATTCTGGAGCGTTTCTGCTATTCCACTGCATGAATTATAGATGTAAAAGCTTACTAAAAGTTGAATATGAAGATGAGTTCCTTTTTTCACTCCATTGTCTGTCAGTTAAGAAGGTAAGTTGTAATGCTTACCGTTATCAGTTATTTCCATAAAAATTATTATTCTAATTTACCCAAAATTTTATCCAAAATTCATTATTGCTATGCACCATGTGCATTATTGCTATGTGCTTTCGAGAAGGAACATTCTGTACCATATGAGCAATTCAATCATCTGGCTCATGTCTGAAAATTATATATGCCTAGTTGTCATTCATAATTTGGTGTAACCACCTATTGATGTTTTGATAATTTTATGACAGAAAAACTGCCTTAAATTCCTACCTTCTAACTCCAGGGATGTCCAGCCATGCAGGTACTATTAGGAACCAATGAGGCAGTAGGGTTCAGGGGAAAATAGTCAACTAGACATTATAGTTATCCACATTAGAATCCTGACCTGCACATCAGTAATAGACTGACTAACAGATTTCTGAGGATTTCTGTCCTCATCCATAACATGTTCTTAGATTTGAACTTGCTTTACTCATTCCCTATTACTATACCTAAATTATACTTATAAGAACCAATTAGCTACAGAAATGTGAATGCAACAATAATCTTAACTCTCTGGTGTTTCACAGGTCTAATTAGGTATAGAATCCTGTTTTGGCATTTATTAGTTGTGATCTTGGGCAGGTTTCACTATCTTTGCCTTTACTTTCTTTTTTTAAAAAAATCTTTCATTTCTTTAATTATTTGGTACAGGGCCTCTCTACCCAGCTCAGATTCGTAGTGATTCTCCTGTCTCAGCCTCCACAGCACTAGGATTACAAGCATGTGCCACCACACCCGGTTTCAGGGCCAGCATGGCATTTGGTATCTGGAATTTAACCAGGGTCCTTCAGCTTGCCAGACAGGCACTTACCACCAAGCTATCTCCTCAGCTCCTGCTTTTTTTTTTTTTTTTTTTTTTTTTTTTGTATTATGGCAGGCTCAGCCTGCCCTGGGGGTGGGGTTGGCGCAGTATGTGGTGCTGGGGATCGAACCGTGGTCCCTGATGTTGCCTAAGCTTGCCTAAGCAGGAACTTTAGACCACTAAACCATTTGCCAGCCCAATCATCTTTTTTTTGTGTGTGTGGTACCAGGGATTGAACTCAGGACCTTAAATTTAGCAGACAAGTGCTTACTTTACTGAGCTATCTTTCTGGCTCCTACCTTTTGTTTTTTATCATAGAAAATTTCAAATACTCAAGATACAAAGACTAGAATAATTAAAATGATATACCAATCACCAGATTAAGTAATTTTTAGTATTTTGCTAATACTGTTTCTTTTAGTATTTTGCTAATACTGTTTCGTTTCTCAGTACATTTTCCACCTGAGGTAAAGTGCATCTTACAAGTTGTTTTGAAGATCTCCATACTTTCATTTCTAATCTAGGAAGTGATAATATGTAATTTACAGGGAACTATATTGAGTATTCAATAAACGTTAGCCTTTTTTTTTTTTTTTTTTTTTTTTTTTTTTTTTTTTTTTTTTTTTTTTTTTTTTTTTTTTTTTTTTTTTTTTTTTTTTTTTTTTTTTTTTTTTTTTGTCTTTTTGAGACAGGGTCTCATTACGTACTTCAAGCTGGCCTTGAGCTCACTTTTGTAGCCCAGGCTAGTCTCAAACTCACACTGATCCTCCTGCCTCAGCCTCCCAAGCGCTGGGATTACAGGCGTGAGCCACCACGCCCGGCCTGCTGTTATTATTTTTGGTGGTATCTAGAAGCAAAGCCCTCTACTGGGCCGCGTAACACTATTTCACAAAGCTGTGCTGCTAGTTTAAGATTGAAACTCACAAATACCTGCGTCTCTGTGGAAAGATCATGATCGCCCCCTTCAGGTCACTCCTCAGATTCGCACGGACAGGGTGAGAATTGTCCCTTGTAGGCTTCTGTCTGCTCTTGGAGGGGCGGAACAGGAAGTAGGGTTAGGTCGTGTTCCGTGTGTGACTCTTCCGCTGAAGATCAGAGAGCAAAGTGCTGGAAGTTGTTGCTACCGAGCGAAGATGTTTCGGATCGAAGGCCTAGCGCCTAAGTTGGACCCTGAAGAGATGAAACGGAAGATGCGCGAGGATGTGATTTCCTCCGTGCGGAACTTTCTCATCTACGTAGCCCTGCTGCGAGTCAGTGAGTGTCTGTCCTTCTGGGCTGTGACCGTGAGAGCTTTTCGTGGACACAACCCTTCCATCTTTCGTCCTACAGGCAGCTGTGGGTCTTTAGGAGCAGACCTAAGGTGAACCTTCTCGAAGAGCAGATGGAAAGCGCGTTGAGGGCCACGGCGTTATGCGTCGACCTGGGTCAGGGTGGGAATATCAAAGTGCACGTGGTGACCCAGCGCTCATGGTTAAGTCGTTCTGGTTTACCTACTCTTTAAGTGCGGTTGAGTTGAACGAGCTTCAGAGTTTAGCACTAGAGCAAATCCCTTGTTTGCAGACTGAGAAACACGCTGGAGCAGGAAAATGGTTAGTCCAAGGTCATTCAGTAATTTAATGAATGAGCTTGACCTTATAGAGCCCTTATCTCTTAAGACGTTCCCTTTCTTCACTGCTAACCTTTTAAATCTGAAAGATTTTGCTTCCTGTTTATTTGTTGGGGGGGTGTGAAGTAATAATTGCTTCTTAAAATTGAAGGAATGAGAAGGAAAGAAAGGTTATAGGAGTAATAGAAATGCTTGAGATATTTTGACTTTACAGTTGGCAGAGTTATTTCCACTTTTTATCTTGACAGTGGCCCTGTGAGAGCTCCGTTTTCAGAGGGATATACGCAAGTCATCAGGTTAGAGTCACACTGATTAGAAAAACTGGAAGCAGCCTTATAGATCAGTTCTCTAATTGCACTGACACATCTTAGCAGTAACTTACTTCTGATCCCTCGTTATCTGTAAAATCCTTCTCATTGTTCTGTGTTTGTATGCTGCTTGACTGGTCTGGATGGAGAGGCAGGGTTGTTCAAATAACAGAAGGCCATACCAGGGTTATGCCAAAAAAGACACGAGGTAGGCCGAGGCTGAGGTTTCTCGATTCAGCAGCTTTTTTTGACTTGTGTACTCTTTCGTTGTATTTCTCTGCTTCCCCAGGAGAGGGAGTCTTGAGGAACAGAAATAGCCAAATCCTGTAACTTGCTTAACAACTGTTTACAACTCCTAGATTTACTTATTTCCTCTTAACTTTGATTATCATTTTTAAGTTAAAGTATAATTTCTAAATTATATAATACATCTTTAAAATGTGCAGTGCAGTGGGTTTTAGCACAGAGCTGTGCAGCTATTATATCATTCAATTTTAAGAACATTTTCTTTACCTTTTTTTTTTTACTGTATGTATGTATGTATGTATGTATGTATGTATGTATGTATGTTATGACTAGCTCAGCCTGCCCTAGGGGTGGAGATGGTGCAGCATGTGGTGCCGGGGATCCAACTGCGGTCCCCGAGGTTGCCTAAGCTTGCCTAAGCAGGCACTTTAGAACACTGACCTATCTCTCCGGCCCTGCTTTACCTTTTTAAAAGAAAGCCCCCACCATCTAGCTGTCAGCTTGTTTTTTCCTGTTTCTCCAGAACTACACAACTTCTGTTTTTCTCTATGCATTTGTCTATTCTGAATATTTCATATAAATGGAATTATACAGTATGCATCCTATTGTATCCAACTTATTTCATTTAGTATGCTTCATTTAGTATAATGTTACACAATGTATTGGAACTTTTTTCAAATAAAATTCCTTGTATAAAATACTACATTACATTTGTCCATTTTTTAAATTTCATATTCCCCTTTATGGGTAGAGGAAAAGATTGGATTTACTACTGACTTTATCTGCTTCTGACAGATCTCAGTGTCTTCAATTTATTATTTACAAAATGTTCTGTTAATCATGAACATTGAGAAGGAATATCATTCTTTGGTTTTTGAGCACAGCACTTTTACACAGGACAATAATAACACTTCTCTAGGTCCATGGCAACACTTAGCTTTCTAGTCATTTCTATGTATATCACTTTATGAAACTTCATAATAACTGAAGTTAGGAGGGCATAAATGATAGATAGCTAATCGGAGATGACAGTCACTTGTTTCCTGCTATACTATTTTTCCACAATCTACTTAATTTCAAATGAATTTTTAAAGATGAGAAATGTCCCCCCCTTTTTTTTTCCTCTAGTTTTATTGTTTTTACAGTTAAGAGCAACAAAATAGAGTTGTTTGAGAGACAGATGGGAGAATTACCTAGAGGAAAGCTTTTAAAGAGTATAACAATGATCTTACTGAATCCATAGGTAAATGACAATGGAATGAGTTGCTTTGGGTGCCAAAGTAAGGCTCTTTTGCTATGGTTTGTGGGCAGAAGCTTGGACATCATTTTGTGGTTTTTGTTTTGTTTTTAATGTTGAATTAAACCTGTATGTTTTCCCCTAGTCTTACAGTTCTATAATGTAGCATGGGAACTACATAGAGTTGAAAACTAATTTTGGGTTTGTTATTCTTTCAGCTCCATTTATCTTGAAGAAATTGGACAGTATATGAAGATGGGGCATTGTATGTAAACATATGATAGAAGAACCTGGCTGCAGTTTCTCCTGCCTCCCTACAAATGAATAGGCTCAGAAAGGTGTAAGAG
Source organism: Myocastor coypus (assembly GCA_004027025.1). Taxonomy (NCBI): domain Eukaryota; kingdom Metazoa; phylum Chordata; class Mammalia; order Rodentia; family Myocastoridae; genus Myocastor; species Myocastor coypus. The sequence continues at coordinate 70 of PVJA010040873.1, read as the reverse complement.
ACTCTTTGACTGAATGGACATAAAAATTCTGTTTGTCAAGAACAAGTTGAGCTCTAGTAACTTATCCTTA
>PVJA010040872.1:0-18248 GCA_004027025.1 Myocastor coypus | reverse complement strand
AGAGCTCAAGGCCAGCCTGAACTGTACAGTGAGACCCTGTCTCAAAAAGACCAAAACAAAAAATAAATAAATAAATAAATAAATAAATAAATAAATAATAAATAAAGTAACTGCTTAGGCAAGTTTCTGCAGGTGCAGGGGACTGTGGTTCCATCTCCAGCACCACATACTGCACCAGCTGTGCCATCAAGACAGGTTGAGCCAAGGAAAACACACACACACACACACACACACACACACACACACACGCACATATATATATATATATATATATATATATATATATATATATAATTTTTTTCTGCTTTTAACCTCCTGTATTCCTAAAATCATTGTTTGATTTTAGAGAACACAAATTTGGTCCAAGTATCTTTCAGGTTGGGAGTTTCCTTCCACTATAAAATACCAACAAACCATTAATTATATTTTAGAGATACAAAGAAAGAATAAAATACATGACACTCATTTATATATTTAATAAATTAAAAACATTATCTTCTAAAGATTTTAGGAAAGGTATATGAATGACATGGAGGTATAAGAGTTACGTTTTTGTGTAAATTTAGTTTTGTATTTATTTTAATCTAGATGCTCCCATATCCAAAGCAGCTTTTTGTACAGAATGCATAGTAACATGCAAAAATACTAAATTTTCCTTGCCTAGTTTTCATAGATGAGGAGACCAGATTTGCAGAATTCTGGAATTAGGTTTGAATCCTGTCTGAAATAATTGAACAACCCTGGTTGAATAGCAAGCCTTTTTGATGTACCTTGAATTAAATTATTCCTTTTTGCACCTTTCAATTCCGTTGAAAAAAACAAAAGAGAGATTTTTTCTGATTGTTAATAGAAATAAGTGCCTGACTCAGGTGGAACTGAATGGCCATCCTTCACTTGGTATTTTAAAAGCTGACTTTTCAAGGTGCACAACAATATCTGAAGCTACATCATTGCCCAAATTTACTATTAAGCACTTGTAATTGTTTTTGAAGTCGGATATTCTTTTACAATGGATGATTCTTGAGTCTGGGTGCAGTGTACAGAAAAAAAAAAAAAAAAAAAAAAGAAAAGAAAATGGATGATTCTTTATGTATGACCTTAATTACATACTGATGCAATAATATTACTAAATTATTCTTTGTTCATTTTATTTGTAAGTTCTCTTTAATTAAAATTATTGTGACTAAAGAAATGTTTCCTACTAAATGGTGTGTATGTTTCATAAGTCAAATTTGAAATAAACTGTGCAAATGTTGACTATCTCAAGCATAATTATTGTATTGCTTCATGCAATCTGAATATACTAGGGAATTCTGCTAATTTCAGTATATAATTTGATAGTGGTAACTAGAATTTTCAAAGCATTACTGAAACTACTATTAACAGCACAAAGGAAGCAAAATTTTAGGATTTACATATTTATCTTTAACAATAGTCATTACCTATAAAAATAATGTTATGGAAACAGCCTTTGCATAAAAGATGCATATCTTTTTTCTGATTTGCTAATTTAATTTTATTCAAACATATACACCAAACCCTGTATAAAATAGATTTTACATAGTAAAGTTATTCAATATTAGCTATACTAGTTTATTTTTGATATTATTAATCTCAAAATATATATTCTTCATGGAACCTATATACAACAATGATTACATTATAGATTATATTTAAGCAATATTTTTTCCAAATCTATTGGTAGGAGCTAAAAAATATTAAAGTTATCATTGAGAATCCATTGTGGTCCATTTCCCTTGCCAGATATTATATATATATATATATATATATATATATATATATATATATAGTATGACACTTGATATTCATGACTATATGCATTTGTCGTTACTTTCACATTTTGAAGGGAAGAAAGTGAGGTTTAGTTAGGCTCACTACTTTGCTTTGAGTTAATAATATGAAAGCTCAAATCTAGGATCCAAGCCAGTGCTGTTTAACACGTGAATATTGTTCCTTTTTAACTCATTTTGTGCTGATAAGTTAATTAACCAGTGTAAGGAAGATATGTCCTTCTATTCACTGTTGTTATTTATTGTATAATAAAATACTTGTTTTATTATGGCTACAAATAACACAGAACATCTTAAAGCTTGAAATATGAACAAGATTCTGAATCGTTTTTTTCAGGATGCTTGGAAAAAGATTACAAATGTTAGTGAATATACAAATGAAAACTGAGATAAACAAAAAGTAAAGTGAAGAGATATTCAAAAACAAAATGTTATGCTCAAAGTAAACAAGTCATATTTATCTACAGCTGGTTTTTGCAAAGGGATCTACAAGCAAGGGACGACGTGCTACTTTATTTCTTCCACAGAAGGATGTGCATGTCTGAATGCTCTGAGTTAGGTTATATGAACTATGCAGTCCTTCTGTTGCGTTTGTAGTGGCCAACTGTGAAGAGATCTGACTTGCTGATGAGATATAATGAAAGAAGAATGAGGTTATTATCTTGAACCATAATAAAAAAAATCAAGGACTTATAAAAGTAATCTTCCTCCAACAAAATATATCATGCTTTTACAGGAGAGAAACAGCCCCAAATCACACAAAATACTGCCATTATTAAAATAAATTTCAATTTAAAGACATTAACACATACCCCATGAGCTCTCCATACTGCAGAGGTGTAAGACATGTGTCAGAAGGCTGTTCTTTTCATGTTTCAGGATTCCAGGCCACTTTTCTAGTGGCCATGAAGTTTTAGTTGTTGATGACACTTACTGCTCACCCTCCTAAAATTGGTCTTTAAAATGACTTTGTGCTTTAATGCACACAGAAAAGGCCTTCATTCTAGTGATAAGTTTCAAAGGCTCAGAAACAGTGCCATCAATCATGTGCAGGGTCTAATGAATGTGTCAGGCGCTGCACATAACAATGTCTGTTTCAAGGCCTCTGATTTGGAATCCACAACCTCAGTTCCTTCAGTGAGTACCGTTTTGGGGTAAACCAAGGGTCAGCAAAGCCATCCCATTCTGTATCGATCTTTTGAAGCAAACAAAAATATCTAGACAATGTTGGTATTAAAAGTACACTATCTTAATAATCAAAAATTCCAAATGTATAATAAAATTTTATATAATGACTACATGTTCATTTTAATCATTACTGTTGAAGATTTTACTACAACTTGTTCCTTGACAGGATGTGGTATTTGATTTTGATAAGCAATTCATTACCCTGAGTTCTTTATTATGCTTAAAAACTATGAATAAAGCATCTTAACTCTATTGTCCCAAAAGGAGACAGGCTAAGACCAAATAAAAGACTGAAGGGAAAAGGAACAGTAAAAATTAGTATGACAGAAATGTTTTTGCACTTGCAAAATTCAAAATGACTGATAACAATACTATTTACCTCCTCAATTACTCAGTTATTTCTTTGACTTAGTGTATACCACTGACATTTTAAATCATAGTTTATAATATACAAGATAAAAGAATTTACTTCTTTGATATTTTTGGTCTTTAATTTACTTTCCTTGATTTCATTCAAATTTTTATTTAATATATGTCAGACACTAAATATTTACATTTTTGTTATACTTTGAGTTTATTTTATAGTTTAGCACATATTTTTTTTAAATTTATATTACCATTGAGATGTGAGAATATGATACTACAATCATTTTTGTTACAAAGGAATCAGGTTATTCAGCTGTCTTAGTTACTTTTCTCTGGTTGTTGGGACAAATACCCGACACTGAAAATGAAGGAAGGAAAGGTTTATTTAGCTCACAGTTACTGGAGGTTTCAGTCTATACTCAGCCGGCTCCAAGGTGAGGGGCACATGACAATGAGCAGAAGTTCATGGCAGTGGAAAAGCAACAATGGCGACAGAAGCAATGGAACAACCAGGGGAGCAGATAGCAATAGCTCCAGTCTGTCTCTCTGTCTCTCTTTTAAATTACATTAGGCTCTCTACCTTAGCCTATTCATCTCAGGCCACACCCATAGTTCCCAGCAGTACTCAGACCAATAATCTCATCAGTACTAAAACATATAATCCCAGTGACTCATGAGTCAAGTCTCAATCTACAGAGGTCCCCTCCCCATGATTACACGAAGATTTGATGGTACAACTAGACATAAACCATAACATCAGCCTAAAAAACTCTTGCTGTTATTTTAAATCCAGGTGTATTGGTCAGGGTCTTACTTACAGGAACAGAATAGATATAATATAAAGAATGGATATCAACATGAAATATACAATCTATAAGGAATTATAAGATTGGCTTACAAAAGTGAGCCAGTCAGCCACAAAATCTGCACGCTCCGGAACGAAGAATTCAATCCCGAGGTCTGGAGTTCACTGCAACACTCCATGTAAGTCTCTATCCATCAGCTGATGCGTCTGCGATGGAAGACTGAAGTGTCTATAATGGATGCTAAAGTGTCTGAGATGATGGCGAAAGATCCAAGCTGGAGGCCGAAATTCTGCACTGCAAGTCAGACAATGAAATCCAGGCTGAATGCGAAGACAGAAGCTTCTCCAATGAAGTGAAGTGTTGCCTCCTTCTTCAGCCCTTTAAAAAGTCTTTTTGTGCTCAGCCATTCTGACATGGACCATTGTGCCCTAGGGTGGAACCAATCATACCCCAGGATGAGCCCTTGATCCTGCTCTTCGGAGAAAGCCAATCATATCCTAGGCAGGCCCTGGTCATGCTCTAGGGAGGAACCAATTGTACACCAGAGTGGAGCTCCCACTAACAGGGAACCAGGCCGCTGAGTCATTCAGCCAAATTGACACAATGTATCAAGCACTACACCTGGTATATCAATGAGTTCTACATCTGACTTAGAGAATGAGCAATAACTTTTAAATTGGAGTTCCACATGAAGAAGTAATTAGGTGTTCACTTTTGGAGAGGTCGAACTCTCGCCAGTTGTATAAATGCCTGCCTATGAAGCCATACTCATTAATGTAGTAATGAGCTGTTAAAATCACAATGAAGAGCAAATCTACAAGGCAGGGAAACTAATTGGCTTACGGACACTTTCGGTTCTCTTGTTGTTATAGAGACAGACATTCCTTTATAGACAATTTGCACTTTGAATATCATTACTGGTGAGATATGTTGATCTTTTCACAGCTTTAAGACTCACATATTTCCGCAACCTAGAGTTACGTGTCTTAATATTTTCCAGCAATGTAAGCAGAATACCCCCAAGAAACTTCCTTAGGGCTTTTTAGCTCTTATTTTCGTTGAACTACAGTCTGCATGAATCGTTCACTCTTACAGAGAACACTGCCCTCAGAATGTCTTAACAAATTCACCCTCAGCTATGACTCTTCTGCTAACACAGCCCACCCTCTTTTACTTTTTGTCATCACATGACAGGTCATACTGACCATTCTGACAAGCCACTGTCAAGATTTTACAGAAAAAAATCAGTAACATTTTTACATTGCTTATGGAAACACCTTAATGCGTGCCACACTTTGATGAGGCTGAAAGTCAGTTTGTATTATGATTACAGAGGCATATATTGATATCAAGGGATGGCACCTTTGTTTCTGACTGTCTGGCCAAATAGTTATAAATAAAATTTGATACATGAATTGTATTAATTTGTTTTCCTGCACTAAGTCTTTCAGAAATCAGTGCTGTAGAAGCCAGTTTCTTTAATGTAGATCCTTATGTGTTTAATTTTCCAATGTCCCTTCTCAATTTAGACTCTGTAGTTGCAATTACCTCTTCCTGTAGATATAAGTGACTACTCTTTGTAACCTGCCTCCTCCCATAACTCACTCATAAAATGTTCTTAGTGTTGAATCACCTTCTCTTTGTGATGTCTTCGTTGATTTTACAAAATACTTATTGTCCTATATGTTATGATATATACTGTTAATACGTTATAAATTCAATTATATACAGCCTGATTGTAGTATTTGAAAAGTATAGATTAATTCTTAAAGTGCATAAAGATATAGAATAATGATTATACTCTCATAGTTTCCAAACTTTCACATAGCATGCCTTTAATATACATTCTAGTTTATTGTACTGATATTCCTCTGCACTACGAGAAAGCATAACTTCTTGTACAAATGTTATGATTTCTTTCCTAACTTTGACAGCAGTGTTTTTTTGGGCTTTCAAATTTGATGAATTTGTCCACCATCCAACACTTAGATGGGTTATCATGGGTTGACTATTATGCATGTTACATAATTAAATAACATCCTGTGATGTGTTACTATGAACATTGATGCAGTCTATTAAATGGTTGTTGCCATACTTGCTTTACAGTGGGCAGTGACAAGGTACTATGGCTCATTTTGCTTACTAGTTGCTCGCTGATTTGAAAAGAACTCAAGTTTACAGTATAAGAAATGTAATTAAAGGATAGTAGAGAGCCAGGCGTGGTGGCACACGCTTGTAATCCCACCTCTTGGGAGGCTCAGGCAGGAGGCTACAAAAGTGAGCTCAAGGCCAACCTGAACTGCATAGGGAGACCCTACATCAAAAAGACAAAAAAAAAAAAAAAACAATAGAAAGGAAAGAAATAAAGGTTCACATATAATATAATTTATTTTTATTTTGCCAGTTAATAAAACTGAATCCATTGCAATCATTTGTAGCCCAAAATTCAAAGTCATATTTAATATTGGAGTATTTTAAACAAAAAGATTGTAGATGCAAGGAAGAAGGAAACATCAAAATACTTTCTAGGTAAAATTTTTCTCTCAATCTATTTTCATCTCAAATTAGTTAAATTTTAATTTGAGATATTTACTGTAGTGAAAATATTGCCATTTTTGTTGGGTATTTCCTGAATTATTTTTCTAAATATAGTTTTATATTTTTGTCTATTAAATCTTTTATTCTGAGGTACTGCATTATTTTTTTTAAATTATAAATCAATGACTACTCTTTCATGTAATGACAATGTATTTAGAGAAGGTCAAAGAAAAAAGAGCCATGTATCATAGAAAGGAGAATTATGATTTGTCTGGATGTGACTCACGAATATAAAATTTGTCTGAAAAGAAATCTAGATTGCGGTGTTCTGTGGCCAGTGGAATCAAATTTAAATAATGCCCATGCTCTTTTCTTCTTTATCTATCCAACTCCTTTTCTGCATGGATACAAGTCCAATCTCACAAAGTTGCCATCAGATAAGTTTTCTCCAGTGAGAATCATTTTCTCTTGTTCTCTGGAGTACATCTTTAGAAAATTTAAAAATAAAAACCAAGCAGATTTTAGAATTATTCTTGTGGCATAGAGTTCGCTAACTGTAAAACAATATTTCTGCCTCTCAATTATTAATAAGCTTATAAACATTTATAATGTAAACTATAAAATGAGTGATATATCAATTCATAAGAGTATTTTACAGACAGATTTACATAAAAACATAGATAAAATTAACTTCTCTACAGAAGAACAAGATTGAACTGACATGCACACACTGAATACTGCTTACCAGCTTTCTCGTGGTTTCAGTTTGCCAAAAATTGGCAAGGAGAAATACTGTCGTCTGCTAAGCTTCTATTGATAGAAAAGCTGTATGTCTGTGATTTTAAATATTTTCATACTATGGTTGCTTAGCAGTCAAAAGTATGCGACGATAAATTTTTCTTCCTATTCTCACTTCTGTGAAGCAAAGTGAAAGTCTATCATTGTCTCCCAAGTCTATAGGAACAAATCTGTAAAATTCATATATTTGCCATGATAAATAAGTTAATTGGAGCTAATGGGTACATTTAAGATTTTAAGATTGATAATTTAGGTTTTGAAGGGTTATATTTTGAGTTTTACAAGGCTTATTAACTTTTGTAACTTCTGTGAAAGGGGTCATATCCCTGGCTTTATACCTCCCGGGTTTTGTCCTGTTTCTGGGTTTTATCTGACTTGATTTTAGTCTGCAATCACTGTTCCCCCTCTGCCCACTCTAAGTTCCCCAGGGAGGTGGACTTTGTGCACATGCTTTCCTTACCGATGAAATGTAACTTCAGAAAACAGGCCTCCTCTGGACTCACACAATGTCCGTTTCCATTCTGCAAATAATATGTGAAATTACTTGTCAAATCCCCTAAAATACTAAGTGAAAAATGGACACAGGTATATTTTGTAAATTTAAAAAGCTCTAGGAAGCTGGAGGTGCTAAGGCACTCATGCCTGTAGTGCCAGAATTCTTTTTTTTTTTAAATTTAATTAATTAATTAATTAATTTGTTTGTTTGTTTGTTTATTTATTTATTTATATTTTCTTGTTTCAGAACCTTTGTTTATTCACTCATTTTTATGGCCGGCTCAGCCTGCCCCAAGGGCAGGGCTGGCACAGCATGTGGTGCCTGGGATAGAACCGTGGACCCTGAAGCCGCCTAAGCTTTCCCAATCAGGCGCTTTAGACCACTGAGCCATCCCACCGGGCCCCATTGCCAGAATTCTGAGACCCTGAAACAGAAGACAATTTAGCAAATTATAGAGACACAGCCTTAAAAGGAATGGGGGAAGGTGAAATGCAGCTCAATGGGGTAGCCTTGAGTTCAATTCTCTGCACTGGAAACAAATCTCTAAGAAGTGTTATTTTTTCTTATTGTTGACTTATACATCCAAAATCTATCACACAAATATTTCTGTTGTTAATTATGTCCACGAACTAATGGAGTAAAAATGAACCATCTTATAAAATATTGTGGGAACATGTTTGATCGTTTTATTGTTTTGCTTTTAAATCTAGAATCGATCTCATAACTTCGTGCCAGTGAGACTGGTGCGGTGCCACTGAGCTATATCCTCAGCCTGAGGGGAAATCCTTTCATCTTCCTAATCACTACCATTTCTTTTGGAAATTTGTTACTGTTTAGAGCTAATAAAAACTAATTTTTTTTCTCTTTGTAATATTATGTAGAGTGAACTCAAAAACTCTATTTGTCCTCAAATTTCCATGAGGAATTTACATGATTCATTCACCACATAAATTTAACTTCTAGTTTATTTAACCTTACTCAGAAACGCATCTTCTCTCTAATATTGTGCATTTCCAGCTTTTAATACCTATAAATAAAAATAGGAATAGTTATCCTTGCATTTATGATCTCTACAACTATTTATTCATCTATGATGTTTTCTGCTACAGATTTATTAGAAATGTTTTACAATAATCTTATTAAATTTCAACAATCATTATTCATCCAGGAAGTCAAATTTACCACGAATGACCATAATATCATGTTAAATACATAGATATTTTGCTGCTCTGGTTTTTAAGAAAATTATAATAAAACATATTCTGCAATTTATCTAAATTTTTCATTCTGGGTAAACGTTGATTTTATTCTCTTAGCACCAACACAAGTTTCCTATTTGCAAATGTCATTGCAGATAAAATTAAAGAAGAATTTCTGTTCCATAGGAACAAACACACAGCAAAGGGCATATTCATAATTCAAGTGCAATAAAAACAAAATAAAAAAATTACACCAGACAGAACATAGAAAAACAACTTTATATATGTCTAGAGAAGAGGCTTCTTACTTCACATCACTTTTAATTGGCTATATGACCCTGGGAAGTTCATTCAATAAGATGTTATAGAGTATTATTTTTAAACAGAGCAATAGTCTACATTTTGTTTCTAATTATGCTAGTAATTTCAGCTCTGGTCTCTATTTTAATTACTTTCTTTAGTATATTTTATAATTTGTAAGAAAATGACAAGAGGGCCTGGCAGGATGGCTCAGTGGTCCAAAGCGCCTGCTTAGGAAAGCTTCGGCAGCTGCAGGGACCACGGTTCAATCCCCGGCACCACATGCTGCGCCAGCCCTGCTCTGAGGGCAGGCTGAGCCGGCCATAAAAATAAATAAACAAACAAAAGTTCTGAAACAAGAAAAAAAAAAAGAAAATGACAAGAATATATCCTACCTTCTCAAAATGTGTAAGTACAAGTGTTATATCATATGCTAAATAATTTCATGATTTACTTACATGTATAATCTCATTCTAAAATTTTAAATATGTGAAATGGGCGTATTTCAGTGGAAATTTATGTTTTCCAATATTATGTTTTATAAAGTATGAAATAAGTAATAAGTGGTTAGTTGTTAAGCATGACCTTCTACCAAAAAATTTCCCTGGGATTCATATATTTTAAATAGTTGTCAATATGACTAATTGAGCAAAGGAAAGAAAAAAAAAGAAAAGAAAAGAAAAGAAAGAAACATAAAACTAATTTGAAGAGCCGGGAAGGTAGATCAGTGGCGTAAGTGCTTGGCAAGTATAAGGTCCTGAGTTCCATTTCGAATACCACAAAAAAAAGAAAAAAAAATCAAAAACAGAATAATTTAAGGCTTTTATAGATAAATGGGTTCAACTAGAGACTGTAGTGATAAGGGAAATAAATCAGACCTACCTGTGCAAATATTGTATTGCCTCAGTTGTGTGAGAATGTGAAAGAGTAAATGAGACTTAAAAGATAGAGTAGGTATTGTGAAGAGTAAAGAATCTCTTCAATGGAAAGGAAAAACTAGGATTAGGAAAAGGCCAAAAGAAAGAAGGGAAAATGTATATTTAGGCACATATGCAGTATAGTTTGGGTAATTGTATAGCTGACTTCTGATGAACTTTGAAAAGAGCAGTTAATGCATAATTTTTCATTAGTTCTTTAATTTCTTTTTTAAAATACATATATTTAGTACAGGATCTACAGTGTCTCATTACACACATCACTCTAGTGATCCTCCTGTTTTCAGCCTCCCAAACGCTGGGACTAGAGGTACGTGCCACCCCCTAGGGGCACAGCTGGCAGGGCACACCTGAGGTTGAACATCAGTCTTAGAATCTGCCTAAGCAGGCATTTTTATCTGCTGAGCTATCTGCTCTTTTGATTTTTTTTTTTTTTCCAGTACTGGAGATGGAACTCAGGCCCTTGCACTTGCCAGGCAAGCGCTTATTCTGCTGAGCTATCTCTCCAGCCCCTTTTGAATTTCTTATACATATGCTTTGTTGTTTTGTTGTAAACCAATTTTGCAGTTGCATATCTGGTAACCTGAGTAACTGATTTAAATACAATATCATGCAATACAGCAATCACTGTTGAATTCTTACTATTTTGTTTAATGAAATTTTGAATCGTTTCTAATGTTGCTTTTTTACCACATTTTTTAAAAATGTATTTGATACAAAGTATCATTATGCACTCATAGTGATTCTTCTACTTTCAGCCTCCTCAGCACTGGGATTACAGGCAAGCACTGCCCCACTCTGGGGCCTGTTCAGTATGTTCAGGGGTGGAGCTAGCCTGACATGCGGTGCTGAGGATCGAACCCCTAAGCAGACACTTAGTCTGCTCAGCTATCTCACCAGCCCTTTATTGCTATTTTATATTTAAAAAAAAATTTAAAGAACAACTAAGATGTATTATATAAACTATTATCTCTAACTGAATTGTACTAAAAATTTAAATAATGCTTAATTGAACAGATATTTTGAATGATCTTATTAAATCACTTACTTTTGGAGCTGGGGAGATGGCTCCGAGGCACAAGTGCCTGCTGGGCAAGTGCAAGGTCGGGAGTTTGAACCCCAGTCCCACAAAAAAAAAAAAAAATCACTTACTTTTAATAGTATTTAAATTATAATTTTATACTGATATTAGTATATTTAATTAGCTTTCCAGTTTTTACTTGTATTTACCTTCAAAGTTAATTTGGTTTATAACCTCACTGGAGCTAAAACTATGAATAGCATATGACATTCTTTGTTCTTCACAGTCTCTCATGTCATCTAGATGGCTTCCAACTTGCCACGGACTCAGACTCCTGAGCTATGGGTGTCAGCCATGCCTGGTTTACTGTACCAGGTAATAACCATATACCCATTAAAATTATTTGTAACAGCCGGACAGATTTCTACAAAGCAAGTTATCAAGATTTCTTTTTTCAAACCCACATAAATTTTTTTCACATGATGTTTTCTGAGTTTGATAGTTATAGATTATTACTGAAAACAAAGAAAAATCTTCAGTTGTGTAGTAATATCCTTAATTCATACTTGAGTATAAAATTGTAGCTGTTATTCTTCAGTTCATGAATAATAATCTTTATAATATTCTATATCTATAAATTCACATGCTTTTGAATAGTGTCTGTTACACATTTAAGCACATGCTATAGACTCCAAATTTCTTCTATCAAGAAGTTGTATTCTTTCTTTCTTGCTTGCTTGCTTGCTTGCTTGCGTTTTTTATTATGGCTGGCTTAGCCTGCGCTAGTGGTGGGGCTAGCACAGTATGTGGTGCCAGGGATTGAACTGTGGTCCCTGAGCCTGCCTAAGCTTGCTTAAGCAGGAGCTTTAGACTGCTGAGCCATCTCGCTGGCCCAAGTTGTTTTCTACTTAGTGACAAGAAATACTTCTCAGCAATGATACTACAAGAGCAAAGGAATAACAGCATCAACTGACAGGTTCCTGTGGGTGGCTCATTCTACACATTAACTTTTATAGATTGTGCTCTCACTGGTTAAACTAAATACAATTTACAATTTCATAAGGTTGTGTCTCTAAACCACCATTATGCAACTAAATTATCATTTATCTTAATCTTTTTGCTTTCAGGAAAATTAGATTAATTTTTAAATTTTTTTCCTTATTTCAGAACTTTTGTTTGTTTATTTATTTTTATGGCCAGCTCAGCCTGCCTTGAGGGCTGGGCTGGCGCAGCATGTAGTACTGGGGTCCCTGAAGCCGCCTAAGCTTTCCTAAGCAGGCGCTTTAGACCACTGAGCCATCCTGCTGGGCCCCAAAATTAGATTATTTTTATAAGATAGAGTAAATACTCTAAAATATTATATTATGTAGTATATATAATATATATAATATGTATAATATTATATATATATATATATATATATATTTCATCATTACATAAAGGTATCATTTTCCTTGAATATCAACTCACAACTCACTATGTATCTGGCTATTTATCTTCTATGTCATTACCTGAAGAAGATGAAGCCCAGAGGAACCAGGGTAGTGGAGGTCTTCTGCAAGAAGCATGAGTGTGTGTTCTCACCTTTATATTGCCTGCTTGGAGCTGTGTTACCTTTTTCATGGTACTTGATACTCTACATCAAGTAAACCTTCTCTTGATTGGTCTAATTGCCAAGTATGAAGTTGGTGTGCACAATTTTAATCATCTAAAATTTTCCATGGTCACTTCTCTTTCATACACTTGTAATACAGAGAACTTGACATCAAAACTTTAGGGTGGCTTAATCATTGTTTTTATGATTTTGAAGCTTATCTTAAGCAATAAAGTCACATTTTGTGATCTAAAAAGAGAAAATCGTATTTGGATTTTAATAAACAAGAGTTGCACTTAAGTTGCTACTTGTGACTGACGTCAGCACAACTGGTTCACAGGATCAAACTGTCCACTCCATTCATCTGGGCAGCTTTAGGAAATATGCTCCAGAAGGCTGTTCTTATGGCTAATGGGTCACATGTTAATGCATTAGTGACTTCTCTCTGTAGTTAAGCTGCATGGCTCTGTAATGTTAGTTACATTTGTAACTGAATTGACTTGCTCCTTCCTGGTATTCTTATTATTGCAATGACATAATCAACTCATGAACTGAAGAAAGGGAGGAAGAGTGCTTTACACTTAAAAGGCTTCACGCTTTGGAAATTCTTAATAATCCCTTCAATTGATTTTAAAATCTTTCAACTACTTGTGCCACACAAATTTTGAAGTACATGTTGTAAACATACAACACTCAATCAAATACTTATCTTGAAATTGTAGGTGATGAATTAAGAGTTTATTTAAAAAGATGAGTCAGAACCCTAATCACCAGCGATATCATAAAGAAACTGGCTCTAGCTGAGTAAAAGATTGTGATATTTTGTTTAATGAATACAAACATAAGTGTTTAGAACTGAAAGAAAATAGTTGCGATCTTGTTTGGATATTTATGGTTCCTAGCTGTAGTACAACTTTATTAAATAATCAATCATCAGGGTCAGTGAGATAGCTCAGCGGGCTAAGCACCTGCTTACACAAGAGCAGGGAGTAGGATTTGACTCCCCTTGACCACATACCACACCAGCCCCACCCCCCAGGCACACAGAGCCTGTCACTGAGACCATGGTGGTGCATGCCTGTGTTCCCAGCACTGGGAAGGCTGAATGCAGGAGAATCACTACATGTCCAAGCTGTGTAGTGATTCCTGTACCATATATATATATATATATATATATATATATATATATATATATATATATATATATGTAGTCAGTCAACAGTCAAAAGTATTGTGGGATAATCGTACATAAATGCATAAGTGGGTGGACATATAATAGAAAATGAACATGAAACTGTGGGAAAGTTACAACCAAATGCTTATATTGTACAAAAAATTATAAATTATGATAAAACTATTGATTTGAAAACTAAAAATGTTTTAACTAATGTGAGCTCTGCTAAGGTGGAGAGTGAGATTTAAAATTATTTGTAACAGCCATCCAGATTTCTACAAAGCAAGTTATCAAGATTTGTACCTTTCTAGAAATTGAGTCCTAGGCATCATATTTTGGATAATGCTATACCTAATGATTTGATTTCTTAGTTGGCTTATCAATGACCATTTGTGTTTATAACATAAAACTTACATATGTATGCATAATATATACGCAGTTTTCTTCATTTTATTAGAATAGAAACATTAGTCTCAACAATTCTCATTATACTAAATATTTGAGAATATTTGAGTTGAGCTTATTTGAAAGCTTATGAATTTCTGTAGGAAGCAGTATTTCAAATGAAATTCACAATAACTTGCAGAAATATCAGTAAATTTAATAAAATATTGATATTTAAAGTAAACTTTATAGCCGGGCGTGGTGGCGCACGCCTGTAATCCCAGCACTTGGGAGGCTGAGGCAGGAGGATTGGTGTGAGTTCGAGACCAGCCTGAGCTACAAAAGTGAGCTCAAGGCCAGTCTCAACTGCATAGTGAGACCCTGTCTCAAAAAGACAAAAAAAATAAATAAATAAATAAAGTAAACCTTATGAAAACACTCCTTGATATATAGTAAAATATAGAAAGTGGGAGTTAAATTAAGTTTATAAGATATTAATTAGAAATCATATGAAATTTCACAAAGTAGTAACATTAATGCACCATAAAATATTTGCTTTCTAATTAAAATAAGGTCAACCTACTATCCTGGAAGTCAGTTCACTAAAAGATAACAAAAGCACATTTCTCATTATTTTATAGGTCAAGAAATTAATATGTGGAACCAAAACTGTTGTGCTTATATTCAGAAGCAATGAAACAAACACAAAAGCATAGATCTTAATTTCTATGTATTGGACTCAGTTTATTTATAGCATGATTTAATAATGCATGATGATTTTCATCCTGTCTAAAGTTAACAGTGTTTCTCAGCATATTTCTCTTTATTTTAACTAAACACATAAAGCATCAATTTTTAAGTAATAATTAGGTATAATATTCTACTTTGATATGTGTGTGTATGCTTACTGATTAAATCAGGTTAAACAAACCTGTCATTTCAGTCATCGCTCACTGGAATTGAATGTTGTTTCCCAGAGCCTGAGGAAAGAAGAAAGGATAGAGTAGTGGCATGGGCTTGCCTGAAACCCATTAGTTTTAGTGAGGGAGGAGTCAGGAGTGCATGTGTGCCACTGCGTCGTGGAGAGAATACAGAAAACAATTATGCACACCACATCTCAGAAAGCTAAAAGAAACGATATGAGATTATCAGATAGTAAACCCTGAATTTTTCGAAATGCAAAAGACAAAGGAAGTCAATGGTTATATAAATATGAATACTTTTCCTTTATATTATTTTCTATGTCTTATCAATATTACTGAAATAGTTGCCCTCTCTCTCTGTATATATAGGCATATCTTATGTATGCCATTTATATATGTATATTTTTCCATATGTAGCAAAAAACCAAGAACTGAATGCTCAGAAATATACAATGTACAATTCTGTGTTTCCTCAATGCATCTGCTCAGCATGCTAGTCAAGAAAGGATATGGTGCATATCCTTTCATGCCTCTTTGAAATTTCTTCTCTTTCAGCAGCAAATGCTATGCTTACTTATAATACAAATTATTAATTGTGTCAATTTTAACAAACACAAACGGAAATAGGATGCTGTTGATAGTCCCTATGCCTAGATTCTACTGCTTACTGTTTCAGATGAGCACGTCAATGTGATTTAGTGGTACATCATTAATTCTTATTGCTGTATAGTATGCTGTTATGTTGTTGAGATATATTTTCTTGACTCTACTTTTAGTTTCTATGAGTATTTAAATATTTTATGTGTATTTTGGGAGCAATTTGCATGGTGTATATACTCAATGTTAAAACTGGCATACTAACTTACTCAGTTAATGGATATAAAGTATTTGATTATAAAAATGTTTTATTTCTGGATTTTCTGCCTTACTTGTGGTAATATGCAAAGATAATGTAATTGTTGCATTGGATTAGATAACAAATTATTATTGACTGATTTCATATTATCAACGTGTAAAGCAGTGCTTAAAAGAAATCACAATACATGCATTAACTTTTTTATGTTTCTTTGGAAAACTCTCAGATTTATTCAGTGCCCTATACAATGACAGTTTACATAGAGCATTATATGTATGCTAAATATTCCTTGCCTAATAATGAATCTTGAACAGAAAAGATGCTTTTTTTCTTTGTAAGTGTGTTAATGTAATATTTGTATGGATTTTAATTGTTTTATGACAACATTTTTGTTTGCCTGACTTAATACCAACAATTTATGTAAAAGAGATCAGTAGGGAGATCGCAAATAAAAAAGAAAGCAACCTAACATTATAGAATAATTTCTCACTTATCCTCACACTAGTTGAAATTTAGGTAATGAATTTCATAATAAGTAAGGTGAATCTTGAGGGAGCTAAATATGAGGTTTGTATGTAGATGCAACTAGAAATAGGAAAGAAATAGAAGGGGTCATAATAATGTCCAGAGGCAAAAATACATTGGAAACAAGTTTATGCTGTGGAATTATTATTCTGGAGCATTTCACTTCACAGGGAAGGTTGAACATCATTAGAAAAGCTATTTTAAAAGGTATATTCTTAAGTTATTGAAAAAAAATTGCTATAGCATAAAGGTTTACTCTTATTTTCCTCCTTTTAAGCTTGTTAACATTCCCTGTACTTTGAGGTTATTAGAAGATTATTATTTAGATTAAGTGAAGTAGGGTAAAAAAGACTTAATTATTTATCTGTTTTTAAAAAATGTGTGAGCTGGTTCAGAAAATTATCACTTGATATAATGGTAATTACTTAGCTACAGCATAACTCTAGGGAATATGAAATATAATTCTTTTCTAGATATAATGAAGCTAACTACAAACTGGTATAAAATAAATTATATTTTCTGTATTTATTTCATAATCTACTTGAAAAAGTAGCATTTGGTTTCACAAAGATACATTTGTTAAGTAAATCAATTCACACAGGAACATAGACACAGATACACACACACACACACACACACACACACACACACACAAACACACAGTAAACCCATCACATATCTTTTTTTAAAATCTATTTATTTATGTTATGACCAGCTCAGCCTGCGGTGCCAGGAATCGAACCACAGTCCCTGTGTTTGCCTAAACTTGCCTAAGCAGGCGCTTAGACCGCTGAGTAATCTCACCTCCTTTAAATATTATTTATTTTCATGTCTCATTCTCTTTATTACTTTTTAAACATCATATATCTTGATAGTTGACTTGTGCTAACTTCATGAACCTTTTATCCATTAATTCATTTAAAAAGTAGGCTCATAGTTTGTTACCTGAATGCCGCCTAATTATGAGAGGAGAGGACAGCAAATAGAAAAAAATCTTTGCTCTTAAAGTATAACACATTGTTGGAGATAGCAGGTATATTATCAGGTAACCACAGATTAGTTCCTAGTGATACAGCACATTAACAAGTAAGTGGAGAAAGATCTTCAGAAAAACATATTAGAAAACTTTTTCCAGAGAAAATATCCCAAAATTGAATTTGCCTCAAACACAATAGAGAAGTTACAAAGACATGTTTGATATTAGAATGAACCCGGTTATTAATGACATTCTACTCTTCATTCATTAAAGCCTATGCACTAAATAAACCTCTTATTTTATTATGCAAGAAAATATACAGGATGACTTAGATGATTTTACTAATAATTTTCATTAG
>PVJA010040871.1:0-18240 GCA_004027025.1 Myocastor coypus | reverse complement strand
TTGCATAGAAAAAAGAAAGAAAGAAAGAAAAAAAAAACAGGAAAGAATATACTTCCGTTTGGACTAAGAGGAAGCAGATACATATACAATCAAAGGTTTTGCAATTGCAGTGTGCCACCAGTGAAGCTTGTGACGTTGGAGGCTATTGAATCTAAGCCTCCTTAGTTCATTTTTTAAAAAAATTGTAATACTGGGATATAGCTCAGTGGCACAGTGTAAGCCCAAGGTTCTGACTTGAATTTCAGTACCATATAAAAAAAATACTAGATTACTATAGAAGATTAATAAAATTATAGAAGTCTACAAATAGAGAATAAAAGCCCCCTTCTATATGTGAGTCTTTCATACTTCCTAGAAAATTCTTTGAATATAAAACAAGATACACTGAGTAGTTATCTTATTCCTCTGTGTGAGATCAACCATCTGCCCCCTGCTGTTGTTCATCCACAGATAAAGCATTTTCTTTTCTTTTTTTTGGCTTTTTGTGATAGTCTCACTCTGCACTACATAGTACAGGCTAGCCTTGAACTCACTGTGTAGTCTAGGCTATCCTTGAACTCATAACCATCTTCCTTCCTCAGCCTCCCCAGTGCTGGGGTTACAAGCGTGTACCACCATGTCCAGCTGGGAGAACTGACTTAATGACTCTCCTGCCTTGGATTGGGATTAAGTTTATTTTTTTTAATTTAATTTATTTTATTTTCTTGTTTCAGAACTTTTTTTTTTTTTTTTTTAATGGCCAGCTCAGCCTGCCCTGAGGGCAGGGCTGGCACAGCATGTGGTGCCGGGGATCGAACTGTGGTCCCTGCAGCCTCCTGAGCTTTCCTAAGCAGGTGCTTTAGACCACTGAGCCATCCTGCTGGACCAAATAAAACATTTTCAAATCATAAATACGTTATGGTAGGATTGCACCCTGTCTGCCCATGCTGGGGGCTTGCGAGAGAGGATGGCATCTGCGGCTCTGAAGCCAAAGTGTCCTGGTCATTGCAGCTAGTCAGCCACAGTGTAGAAAGGTACCTGTCCCTCCCTCCCTCTCTGCAGTGTAGAAGAGTACCTGTCCCTCCCTCCCTCTCTGCAGTGTAGAAGGGTACCTGTCCCTCCCTCCCTCTCTGCAGTGTAGAAAGGTACCTGTCCCTCCTTCTCTCTCTGCAGTGTAGAAGGGTGCCTGTCCCTCCCTCTTTGCCAGTTCTGAACTTGAACTCAAGGCCTCATGTTTGCTTTGTCACTGAGCCACATCCCCAGCCTTTTTTATTATTTTGAGACAGGACTTCACTAGTTGCCCAAGCTGACCTTGAACTTTTAATCTTCCTGCCTCAACCTCCCCAGGAGCTGAGATTATAGATGTGTACCTGGTTTTAACCCCATAGTGAACAGCACCCTCCTGCGACAGAAGGTGCCCCACGGCTGTTCTCAGTATAGGTATGGGTTGGCTCCCTTGCTTAGAACTAAGAGGTTGGATTGTGAGCAGGAGCTACGGAGAGGGAAAGGGAATCTGTATTTGCTTCCTTTCTTATTTATAACTTTGTGGTTCTCTGATCGGGGCTTTGAGGTTTGAAAGCCATAGTTCACCATGGCTCTGTGAACAATGTGCAATGGGCCTGTCAGCCTGGTTTTTTTTTTTTTTGTACTGAGATGAGAGGCCTTTGCTTTCACATTCTGCCCCATGGAGTTGGCCTATTTTAGCCTAATAGAGGTTATTATTACTTTTTTTAAAAAGCAGACTCTCACTAGATGTTCCAGGCTGTCCTTAAATTCACTGTTTAACCTAGGGGGGTCTCCAACTCCAGGCATCTTCCCACTTCAGCCTCCTGGAGTGCTGAGGTGACTGCCATATGCCATCAGGCCCAGTTAACGTGGGTGCGGGTGTCTCAAGCTCCCCTAGTGGGCTGGGCTTTCTGGTGCACTTTTCTGAACCTGGAGTTAGGAAAGGAAGATCATCAGTGTGGCCATGAAGATGACCTGCATTAAGCTTGGGTTTCTTACTCTACTGGCTGCTTGTTGTCAGGAGGGATTCAGTGTGAATTTGCTCGTGATGGGCTGCCCTGCCTCTGCCAGCCACCGTGCATGCTGCTGTCTTCCTTCCTTCCTGTCCCAGTGCTAGGAGGAGCCAGACACATGGACTGCTGTTATCTGCTTTCCCAGGCTTTCCAAGGTTACCTGGACTCTTTTGCCAAATAAATTTGGAGTCAGTACAGGCACTTGGGAAGTGGCGGAGCGGGCGCTGAGATGACTGCATTGTAGTGTGGGCACCACCGTTCCCTGTCATGAGCAGCTCAGTTAAACTTCCTTTGCAGAAAGGAGAGGATTGAAACATCAGTTTCCTTCTCAACTTTGGTGGACAGTCGCTGTGCACACAGCACCATGGGAACTGGAAATACCATGTGCGGGAGGCTGTGCCATCAGGAACCTTCTGCTCAGGTGTACACACTAGAGCCTGAGTGACATCTGGCAAGTGCCATAGAGGGAAGGGCTGTGTCCTCTGTGGACCCCTTCCCAGGCCCTAAAGAGTAACTTGGAGCTAGGTAGAACTTGGTGAGACACAGGTGGGAGGAAACTCCGCTCTGTCATTCTAAGAGGCTAGCATTCTGCCTCTGTGCTCGAGATGTAGCCCAGTGGTGGAGCGCATGCCTAGTAATGTACAAGGTTCATTACTGCCCTGAGTTCAATTCCCAATACCACAAAAAAGAACAAAACATAAAGTTCTGCTTCTTTTTTTTTCAAAATTGGTTTCTCCTATTGGTTAAAGGACAAATTCTTCCTGGTGCTTAGTACCCTTCCAGATGTTGTGTTGTCCTTTGTACTTTTTTTTTTTTTTTTTGTCTTTTTGAGGCAGGGTCTCACTATGCAGTTGAGGCTGGCCTTGAGCTCACTTTTGTAGCCCAGGCTGGTCTCGAACTTGCACCGATCCTCCTGCCTCAGCCTCCCAAGTGCTGGGATTACAGGCGTGAGCCACCACGCCCGGCGTCCTTTGTACTTTTTTTAAAATTTATTTTATTTTATTTTTTTCTTGTTTCAGAACCTTTGTTTATTCACTCATTTGTATAGCTGGCTCAGCCCACTCTGAGGGCAGGGCTGGCGCAGCATGTGGTGCCAGGGATCAAACTGCGATCCCTGAAGCCGCCCAAGCTTTCCCAAGCAGGCACTTTAGACCACTGAGCCATCCCGCCAGGCCCCTGTCCTTTGTACTTAAGCTCTGAAATGTTGCTCAATATGAAGGTGAAGAAGACTGGGGAAGTGGTGGACATGGAGACAGCCTCCTCCGGGGTTATTTGCTTTTGAGTTAGTAAGAAAGCTACAGTGTTGGTGAGTTCTGGATGACACTGGCAGGTTCCTAGGGATGCTGAGGAAGTCAGCCACCTGCAGAGCGGTGCTTGTGGGGCCCAGGTGTCACTTCGAGTGGAGCTGGGCAAACTTCATGCACTAAGTGACCCTGGAGATGGCGTTAGCTGCATGTGTTAGCTGCAGCTCCTGACAGAGCTGACAGGTGCTCATCAGAGCTGCCTCTTCCCCCATCGAGGCTCCAGAGCTGCCCCAGAGTCTTGGGTCTTAAGTTTTGTTTTTCTCTTTTCCTAACTTTTTAAACCCATGTTTGCTAAAAAACCCTCCATTGAAAACATGCCCATCCTGGGTCACAGGTCACACTCAGCCGCTATCAGCGAGAAGCAGAGCAGAGTAATGTGGCCCTTCAGAGAGAGGAGGACAGAGTGCAGCAGAAAGAGGCAGAAATTGGAGAGTTGCAGAGGCGCCTGCTGGGCATGGAGATGGTAAGTTTGTTTTTCTTGTTGTTGTTGTTTTGTTTTGTTTTTGTCTTTTTCGAGACCGGGTCTCACTATGCAGTTCAGGCTGGCCTTGAGCTCACTTTTGTAGCCCAGGCTGGTCTCGAACTCGCACTGATCCTCCTGCTTCAGCCTCCCGAGTGCTGGGATTACAGGCGTGCGCCACCACGCCTGGCTTGAGATGGTAAGTTTGGAACCCCCTGTTTCAGTGCCTAGGCTTGGGGCCTGGAAGGGAATGGGGTCCAATGGAAGTATCGAGGGTCTCCTTTTTCAAATGGCACATTCTTCTTTTGTTTTTCTGGTTTGGTTTGGTCTTTTTTTTTTTTTTTTTTTTTTTTTTGAGATAGGGTCTCACTTTGTAACCCAGGCCAGGTAGGGGCTGAGCTCCGGCCCTCGTGCCCTGCTCAGCCCACATGCAGAAGCTCTTGCTGTCCGCTCACACTAGATGTCCTGGGCTAACCCTTGAATTCATGGCGATCCTCCCACCTCAGCCTTCCGAGCGCTGAGGTCATAGGCACATGCCACCATGGTGGGCACTGGCATATCCTTTTGAATGCCCTTTAGGCTTTAAGGAATGGGAAGTTCATTCCATTGTCCAGCTCCCTAACTCCCCATCTCCTCTTTAGTTCAGTTCTTACACAGATGCTCTGCTGGGCTCTTGAAGACTGTCCCCTGTCAGCCACTCTGCCTGGTTTCTGTGGGGCTGGCTACCGAGGTGGCAGGTGGGCTTGCATAATCGCAGGCCAGGTTCTCCCTCCAGGCAGCTGGGTGAGGCTGGGAAGTTTCTGTGTGCTGAGGGTGGGAAGGGTTATCCCTGACAAGGGAGGGTGCCCCATCAAACCAGCTTGGCCTGCCACACTTTGGCAGCTGTCCCAGGCTGGGTAGGGGCTCAGCTCCAGCCCTAGTGCCCTTCTCAGCCCAAATGCAGAAGCTCTTGCTGTCCGCTCACACTAGATGTCCTTTTCTTTGTCTACCCAGGAGCATCAGGCCTTACTGTCGAAAGTCAGAGAAGGGGAGACAGCCCTGGAGGAACTCCAGAGCAAGAACGCTGACTGCCAAGCAGAACAAGAAAAGTAAGGGCCTTTGTTCATGCTATAGTAGAGGCCCAGGGCAGGCTGTGCAGCTTGCAGCTCCCGTGGCCACCAGGCCTGGGGAGAAAGTGGTTGCTGACGTTGGATGTTCCAGATGTGACTCACAACATGCTTGCTCAGACTGGGTCCCCCACCCAAGGAGATACTGTTTAGAAGGTTGCTGTCTGTCCACAGGGAGCTCATATTTTCCATGTGCCATAACCCTAAGAAAAGGTTTTATGGTTTTAGAGCCAAGGTCGAGGAAAAGCTGGTAAAGCAGGAGCTGATTGGGGTGTGTCACCCCGTTCCTCCTTCCCTTAAAACAGGACCCACGGCAAGTTCCTCGAGGGTCACAGAACTTCTTTCCAGTTGTGCTGATAAAAGGGAGCAAGCCACTTCACAAGGACTTCCTGTAACAGTTCAGCTGGAAACCAAGAACCCCTCCCTGCAGTAGCACTTAGAGGATCACTTTCTAGGCCAAGGTTATGGGTTTACAAATTCCCTCTGAACAGAGAGGGATCAGGAGCTCCTGACCAGTGATACCCACAGAGTAAAGACTTGCCTTGTGGGTCTCCAGGAATTTGGAAATTCTCTGTGTTCGGTGGTTAATAAACAAGATCTCAAATAATAAATTAATTTTATTGTCAACATGTTATAAGCTAGGCATGTTTGGATTCAGTAAACTACCCGAAGGGCCTTCTAAGAAATTCTAAAATTAATAGACACGGCCAGAAATCTTCAGTCTTTGAGAGGGTTATTTTCTCTGCTTTAGACTAACCTAGATTTGGCCTTGCTGGCATGGAAAAAACAGGCATTTTTCCTTGGTGTGGTGGCACACGCCTGTAATCCCAGCACTCAGGAGGCTGAGACAGGAGGATCAGTGCTAGTTCGAGAACAGCGTGGGCTACAAAAGTAAGCTCAAGGCCAGCCAGAACTGCATAGTGAGACCCTGTCTCAAAAAGACAAACAAACAAACAAAAAAAAACAGGCATTTTTTTTCTTTTTTTCTCTTTTCTTTTTTTAATTTTTTAAAAAATTAATTGATTTATTTTATTTTATTTATTTATTTTTGTTTGTTTGTTTGTTTTTGTGGAACCAGGGATCAAACTCAGGACCTTGTGCTTGCCAGGCAGGTGCTTGTGCTCCCGAGCTATCTCCCTGTGATTTATTTTTTTTAAATTTAACAATGGTTATATTACATATTTTCATCATTGGATCAGTTCAGATTAATAGATATAGGTACATAAGATTGATCAAACAATTAAACATTAACACTTTCAATAAACATTACTTTTTTTTTTTTAACAGTTGACACACTGCATATTGTCCTCACAATAGTTATACAGAGCACAGGGTGTGGGCATGACACCTTCCAATTGATATTGGTAAGGAAAGAAAAAAAATTAGAGTTCTTATATTAGGGAGACTATACGATATTTGCACATGTAGGTCTGGTTTATTTCACTAATGAGTATATGTTCAATTTTTTCTCTTTTATTTTGTATTTTTTTAGGAAAGGGTTTACAGGATGTTCAGGGTCTCACTACTAGATCAGGCTCATAGTGATTACAGCCTCCCAAGAGCTGGGATTACTGGCATGTGCCACTACACCCAGTCTTAGTTGCTGTCTCAGCACACCCTGGGGACAGGACCCACACAGGCAAGCCTGGGCATTGAACCCCTGGCTCCTGTGCCTGTAGTTTTTTTTTTTGTTTGTTTTGTTTTTCCTAGTTTAATTTTGTATCAGAATTAAATTACATAGGGCCGGTGAGATTGCTCAGCAGACTAAGTGCCTGCTTTGACAAGCACAGGGACCAGTGTTCAACCCCCAGTCCTCCATGGAGTGCTGGCCCTGCTCCTGGGATGCGCTGAGCCGGTGACTGAGTTCTAGGAATGGTGCCGCACATCTGTAATCCCAATGCGGGGTGGGGGGGGTTTTGAAAACAGGAGTATCACTGAGTCTGAGTTGTGTTGTGAGATCCTGTACCAAATATGTAAGTGAGGAAGAAAAAAAAGAATACAACACTCCTCACCCAACCTCAGTCCCTGCCCACCCTCTTCCGGATCACTTGTCAGCCTCCTGTAGCAGAACCGAGGAGCAATGGGCACCAGCAGCTCCCAGACCTGAACCCCTGGGCAATCAGAGTGGCTTGATGGAAGGAAAACCATCCCTTGACTAACCCCAGGCTTGTAGGCTTCCACACCAAGCAGTTCTCTGACACCAGCTAGGAGTCCCACAATGCCCTTCAATTCCGAGGTGTGACCCCAGCAGTTGAAGGTTCAGCCCCCAGTTTAGATGCCAAGCACAATTAGTGGACCCAGGCTTAGCTATACTTTTCTCCAATTTGGCTGCAAACTGGGCCTTCTCATGATCACTTCCTTGGGTTTGATAAATTGTTGTACTGGCTCATAGGACTGAGGAAACATTTTACTTCCTGTTAGTCATTTATTATACAGGGTGCAAATGAACAGACAAATGAAGGGGTGTATGAGATAAGGTCCAGAAGGGTACAGGAGCTGCTATCTCCTGGAAGTCAGGAGGTGCCACGCTCTTAGTACATGGATCTGTTCAACCAAGGAGCTCTCTGAACTACTTATTTAGGGCTTTTAATACTATTTTCATTAAGTAGCCATGATTTAATTAAATCATTGGCCACCGGTGATTGACTCAGCTCTGACCTCCTTCCCAGCTTCAAGCTGGGGCTAAAATCACCAAACCTTTAATTGTGCCTTGGTCTTTCTGGCTACTGTCCTACTCTTGGGGTGATTTATAGACCCCATCTTCCACAGATTTTTTTTTTTTTTTTTTTTTGTCTTTTTGAGTCAGGGTCTCGCTATGTAGTTCAGGCTGGCCTTCAGCTCACTTTTAAAGCCCAGGCTGGTCTTGAACTCACATTGATCCCCCTGCCTCAGCCTCCCCGAATTCTGGGATCACAGGCATACACCACCACAGCCAGCATCCAGGGACTTTCTTAGCATATAAAAGACACCTCATTCTCAGAGATTCTTTCCCACTAGATGCCAGCTGCAGCTAGTGGCTTCAAGGGTGGGTACCCACGCTTTTGTCTCAGCTGGCTACAATTGGGGGGGGGTCAGAATTACCACCTCTATTTCATAATGGGCTATCATGGGAGTTCTTGTCAGAAATTATCAACCAAAATGAAATATTACAGCAAAATATGACTCTATCAGCCTTGAAGCATTTACAAGAGTTTTAGGCACTATGGAGGCAGAGACCAAATACATATTTTGTATTAGGGAATCTTGGCTGAGTTTGCTTAGAACACAAAGAAAGCAACAGTGGTTTAGGAAACTTAGAATATGTGAAGAGGCTTTAAGAATCTCAAGGTGTGGGCTGGGGAGATAGCTCAGTGCTCCAAGCGCCTGCCTAGCAAGCACAATGACCCGGTCTGATCCTTGGTATCAGATGCCACGCTGAAACCCAGGACACACCAAGCCCAAATCAAGCATGGTGGTGCACACCTGTAATCCCAGTGCTGGGCAGGGTGACACAGGAGGATCACTATGAGTCTGAGCTGCACAGTAAGACCCTGTGTCCCAGACAGAGAATCTTCAAATCTTATTTTCCTTGTAATATATAATCCCTGCCAACAGCTTGATGACTTGATGTAATAATTCCAGTTCCTAAGAAGCTCATTACCTGTGCAGCTCATTTTCTATCTATCTATCTATCTATTTATCTATTTATTTATTTATTTATGGCAGGACCGGGGGTTCAAACTCATGACCTCGCACTTGCCAAGTAGGCATTTGTGCCACAGAGCTATCTCCCCAGCCCCAGTGCAGCTCATTTTCTGACAGCAATAATACTGATCTGGCCCGTGCTGATGCACAAACTGCCTTCCTGAAACATCTACCTGTTAGTTCCAGTTTTACTCTCTCAAATTACTCAGCCTGATATACACCTCCTAGCCTTTCAGGAGGGGCTTAGCCTGGTGTTTCTGGCGCAGTGGTCCGAGTATGCCACCACCTATTCTGTAGGTATCCAATGGAGGCAGTTGTACTTGGGGACCTTCCTGAGTAAGGCTGTTTCTGTGACCAAGTGGAGAAGGAATCTTTTCCCCTTGCCTCAGCCTTCTGTCTTTATCCCCAGGGCTGCTACCTTGGAAAAGGAAGTGGCAGGACTGCGGGAGAAGATCCACCACCTGGATGACATGCTCAAGAGCCAGCAGCGGAAAGTCCGGCAGATGATAGAGCAGGTAAGGGGCCGGCTGCATGCCGCCCAGCACGGGGACCCGAGGCCGTGCACTTGCTTATTGGCCTAGGCAGCTTGGCTAACAGTTGTGTATTTCCCATAAGCGTTTATCACTTCCAGTTACCAGGATTGAGAGGGCTTTGGCATGAATTCAGTGGTTTAAGCACTTTGGAGTTATGGGGATTTACTCTTTATTTGTCTCCTCACTACATTTTGGCTATTTGGCTTCATAGGGGGGCAGAGATTTACTATGAGTTCTTTTTTTTTTTTTTGTCTTTTTTTTTTGTCTTTTTGAGACAGGGTGTCACTATGCAGTTCAGTCAGTTCAGGCTGGCCTTGAGTTCACTTTTGTAGCCCAGGCTGGTCTTGAACTTGCACCATTCCTCCTGCCTCAGCCTGCCAAGTGCTAAAATTATAGGTGTGCACCACTATGCCCTGCTGCTATGAGTTCTGACTGGCCTTGTATCCTCATTATGTAGCTGAGACTGGCCTCAAATTCAGTGCAGTCCTTCTGCCTCAGCCTGCCATGTGGCCATGTGCCACTTTTTTTTTTTTTTATGTCTTTTTGAGACAGGGTCTCACTGTGCAGTTCAGGCTGGCCTGGAGCTCACTTTTGTAGCCCGGGCTGGTCTCGAACTCACACCAATCTTCCTTCCTCAGCCTCCCAAGTGCTGGGATTATAGGCATGTGCCACCACTCCCAGATACCACAGCCACTTTCGACTTTTGTTTTTTAAAAGGACCAGAAGGAAAAGGTTAATTTCCCTTACACTCTGAAGAGTACTGGTAAATGAATAAGTGAAGTGTATTAAACTCAGTTCTCTGTTTGTAGATTATCTCTCTTTGTGCTTCCCAGCAAATGTTCCTGCCTATCCTACTTAAACCTCAGTGTCCCATGCTCAGGATATAACAGTTTGCAGAATTGAGACCATATGGCCCCCTCCCCCCAAAATTCTCCCCATTCTATTTGTTATCAGTTTTGCTATTGTTTTCCATTTTATATTTTGAATAAGACCCTCCCATATCATAAGCATTACATAATTTTTTTTTTTTTAATGTAGCACTGAGCTACATCCATGGCCCTTTTTAAAATTGTTTTATGAATAGATCTCACTAAATTGCTGAATTGCCCAGGCTGGGCTTGAACTTGTAATTCTCTTTCCTCAACCTCCCAGAGTGCTGGGATTACAGACATGCACTGCCCTTCTCAGCTTCAGTAGATGTTTCTTGAATGAATACATAATTTATATATTCTAGAACCAAATGGAATGGATTTTGAATCATCCACTGTGTATTAGATTATCAGCATGAAACCAGGCGTGGTGGCGCATGCCTGTAATTCCAGCACTTGGGAAGCTGAGGCAGGAGGATCAGTGCAAGTTCGGGACCAGCCTGGGCTACAAAAATGAGCTCAAGGCCAGCCTGAGCTGCATAGTGAGACCCTGTCTCAAAAAGACAAAAAAAAAAAAAAGAAAAAAAAGTTAGATTATCAGCATGATAGTGTCCTCATATTCCCCTACCCCCACTCCTGGGATTACCAAGACTTCACGACTAGCTAATGAAGTCATGGGAAAGTTGCAGAGCTCTGCTCTTATCTCTGCTGGCTTCCACAGCAGCAGGGTTAAGTTCGGTGGGTGTCTGTAATGAGGCATTGCAAAATGAGCCCCCGTGTCATCTCTGTCATTGTAGCTCCAGAATTCGAAAGCTGTGATCCAGTCAAAGGATGCCACCATCCAGGAGCTCAAGGAGAAGGTCGCCTATCTGGAGGCAGAGGTGTGCGCGCTGGGCAGCCCTGGAAGGAAACCAGGCTCTTGAAGAGAAGACTGGACATAGGGAGAGAGGGGGAGGGGCAAAGGAGAGTATCTTGGTCCTGCTCAGCTGCTGCTTAGATGTAAGTATCTGCAGTGCTGGCCCAGTGGACAGTTTAGGAAGCATTTTCTGAGAACCCTGGGGATTTGCAGACGATGGTAAGATCTGCCCCTGCCCTTGGAGTGCATAGCAGCATGGGTGTAGCCACCTGCCAGTAGCATCTTCTGAACCTGCAGGCTTTGCAGGGGAGCTGACCTTGGAGGCAGGTTTAGGAGGAGGAGGCTTTTTGTAGTTGGAGTCTTTCTCATGGCTAAGGGAGATGGGCTCAATTAGCTAATGAGTTTTAAGTTCTACTTTACTATAGAGACCTTCTTGTCCCTTAACTGCCTGAAGATCACCTGGTAGCCATTGTGCAATGATCCCTGTAGTGGGGGAATAAAACGGGAGGCAGGCTTGTTTATTTTTAGAGAATGTACTAGAGCTAGAGATAAACATTAAAAAAAGAAACCCCACAAACCTAAACTGGGCGTAGTGGCACATGCCTGCAATCCCAGCACTTGGGTAGGCTGAGGCAGGAGGATCACAGACTCTCAGCATTTCAGCAATTCCACAAGAGTGTGTCTCAGACCAGAAATATAAATCAAGGGCTAGGGCTGGAGCCCTGGATTCAGTGCAGATACTGCAAAAGGGGAGTGGGGGAGAAGGCAATACTTAATAAGATAGTATACAGACATGGTTATAGAAGAGATACAGGAAATGGTTGCTGCTGCAGAGTTAGAAGAGAGCAGTCTGTAGTGTTGAGGTGAGGATGCGAGTGGAGAGCACCCAGGTCATGGTATACAGCATGGCTGCAGAGGTGGCAAGGCCAGAGGAGCTAAAGAAATGTGACACGGGTGCCCGCCATGTGTATTGCAGAATCTGGAGATGCACGACCGCATGGAACACCTCATAGAGAAACAAATCAGTCATGGCAACTTCAGCACTCAGACCCGAGCCAAGACAGAGAACCTGGGCAGGTGAGCAAGCGCACGTGTAGATTGGGCCCAGAAAGAAAGAAGAGAGGAAGGCCGGATCTGTGCAAAGCCTGTAGTGCTGAGGCAAGGACAAGACTCTCGGAACGCTAGCTTTGTTCTTCCTACTTTTGATCTGACCCATTTTTCACCAGAACCATTTCCTGGCCTATTTAAAGAGTGATACTGTGAAGCCAACAAGGTCCAGGAAAGGACTTGCTCTGTATGGGGTATGAACCCTCTGCAGTTGCATGAAAAATGTATTTGAAATACTTTCATGCTATAGATAGGCATGTGAGCCAGCGTGGTAGCGCATGCCTATAAATCCTGGCACTTGCGGGGCTGAGGCAGGAAGATCCCTGTGAGTTCACGGTTAGACTACATAGTGAGACGCTATCTCAAGAAAGAGAACAAAACAGGTATGTGTAATATTTGAATATTTCTGGAAAAGGTCCTTTTCCTCCAGTAGATTCACAGAAGGGCCCAAACTCAAAAAAAATCTAGGCTCACAGCTACCGGTGCTTCTCAGAGGTTCAGCTGCCCCTCTTTTCTCCAGCCTTCCCCTGTCAGTGGTGTCATGCCTAGATCTTCTCTGAGATGGTACAGAATGTTACTGTTTGAAGCCTTGGAACTCTAGAGATCAGACTGCACTGAAATGTAGGATTCTGGAGGGAGAGGGAGAGGGAAGGCCTCCAGACTGTGAGCAATGACAAGTACTCCGTGTTTCTAATGTTTCTTTTAGTGTCAGGATATCCAAACCCCCCAGCCCCAAGCCCATGCCTCTGATTCGAGTGGTGGAAACCTGAGCTGGAGGCGACAGACAAGGATGTGGATGCTGCTGGTGCTGCCACCCGTCGCCTGTGGAAGCCCACCAACCCGCAGGATGTTAACACTGACTTTGACCTCTGCATCGTTCCCTGGCAGAGCCTAGGGCTGGGGACTTGTGTGTTCTGCAGGTCCCTAGCTCCTGCCCTCTGTCTGCTGGGTGCACAGAGCATCAGTACCTGCTCTGAACACTGTAGCTCTTAGGAGATGGAGCTGGGCAGTGTCTTCTTCCCATAGTCCCATAGTTATATTTTTCTCTGTAGCAGAGCCTTCCTTCAATTGTGTACTGGAATCCAGCTGTCCCAGAAGCCTGGCCCTGCTCTGGATGGGGAAGTGTCAAGATTTGTCTCAGCCCTAATAGCTGGAGGCACAGATGCACAGTGTTATTGGTGTGTGTCCTGAGGAATGGAGTTCCTTATACAGACACAGCTCAACTCTCGGCGGTTCTCTCCCCTCAGTCTATACTGACTGGGGCCTCTTCCAGACAGTGGGGCTCCGTTGCCGGGCCTGGCCAGAGCTAGGAAATTAAATTGATTGCAGAGCCTTGTCTTTCTGGGACAAAAGAGTGTAGCTTTTAGCAGGACAATTCTCAGGGGCTGTGGACAGTAGTTATGTGAGACTTGTTTCTGAGGTGACAATTCCCACAATCTCTTAGGGTTTTCCCCTAAGGTGTACCACAAGGCACACCTCTGTCTTCTGTGTTTTTACTGATTTATAGCATTCCCATCAAAACTCATTGTATTTATTTTGTTAAGTTATTGGTGTTTTTGCTTACATCTCATAATCAGTTTCATACAAGAGCTGTATAGTCTCTTGTGGTATGTGGATTGCTTGAAATTAAAAAAAAAAATCCCATTGGCCCTGTTGATATCAGATGACATTGTGATAAATCTTCCACTCTCTTCTTGTCATATCTGTTTCCTTTCCTCTCTTCCTCCAGCCTCTGTACCTCAGGTAAGCAAGGCCATGTTCCTTGAGGCATCCAGTTCTGGGTTTGTGTTGTTTAGGGAACACAGCAATTAGGACTCTAGAGACAGTATGTGTTCTTCTAACTCCCCTGAGTCCCTCTGGTCCGTAATTGGCCTTTTTATTTTATTTTATCTTTATTTTTTGTTTTTTTATGTATTTGGTACAGGGTCTCTCTACACAGCTCAAACTCATAGTGATCCTCCTATTTTCAGCCTCCCCAGTGCCAGGATTACAGGGGTGCGCCACCATGCCTGGACTCGGTGGCCAGCTCAGCATGCCTGGGGGGTAGGGCTGGTGTGGTTAGTGCAGCAGGTGGTTCCAGGGATTGAACCCTAATCTCTGTGCATGCTTAAGCAGGTGCTTAGTCTGTTGAGCTATCTTGCTGGTCCTATCTTTATATTTTTGAAAGAGGATCTTGCTTTATTTTCAGGCTGTCCTTGAACTCTTGATCTTCCTTCTTCAGCCTCTCCAGAAGCTGGGATTATAACTATGTGTCACTGTCCCTGGAACCATGGTCTTTATTTCGTCTTTTGACTATCCTATACCTCATCATGTTCTCTTTAGGACTTTCCTACAGCCTTAAGAAGTACACAAGCCTCCTGGTGTACTGTAGGAAACAGAGGTAAATGTGGACTAAGTCTTTGGCTTATTTGGCTGACAACTGGAAACTGTTAAGTCTATGTATCTGTGGGTCAGGACTGAGTTCACCTTCTGGCCTTGCATGTAATGGAGTCTGGGGACTTGGGGCTGTCCCCTCATTTGTAAAATGAGGGTGCTGGGCCTGATCATCTTTGTGTCTCTTCCAGTTCTTGTATTTTGTTGCTGTGGCATATTCTTTGTATGATGAATTTAATAAATTAAATTATGCTAGTGTATTTGACCTCTTGGTCTGTTTTCTTTCACTTTTCAGGGAGGAGAAAACATAACTTCGGTGCCTCTTGCAGTCGGATGTCCTCCTGTCCACACCTTAGAGAAGTGGTCTGAATATCCAAACACAGTGATAGCAGGGTGCTACTAGAAGCAGCCCAGCTCCATGGCTGGAGTCCTCACCATACGAAGTGTCTGATGTTAGCTCTCACCCCCATCGGAGGCACTGATCTGGTGCTGGTGGTATCCCTAAGCTTAGTCCCTGTGTCCCCATTTGGAAAAGAGCTGGTTAAAGGTGGAAGTCCACAGATGACGTAGCAACACTGCACTGGGCACTGTGGAGCTAGAGAGGCGACTTCACGTGCTTTGAAGAAAGGAGAAATGCTCTGGAAAGGCTGGTTGCTGCGCTTCAAAGGTTTCATTTCTGCCTGTCTCTCTGGGCATTGTTCATTTAGTCCAATGATTCTCTCCTCTGCTCTGTCTCTGTCTCTGTGTTGGTCTAGAAAACAGTTAGCTATTGTTTACCCCAATCCTCTCTGGATCAGAGGCTGGTAACACAATCCCTTTTTCCCTGGCCCTGTTTCATTTCTAGTTTGCCTTTCATCCACTGCTGAGAGTGGAACTTCTCCTCTTTTCTCTTACCCTCTCAGTTAATTCACACTCTACACTACAAAATACATCCGAGCTAGGCATAGTGATACTACCTGTAATCCCAGCACTCAGGAGGCTGAGGCAGAAGGATGCCACAAGCTGGAAACCAGCTGAGGCTGCATAGTTCAAGACCATCCTGAATTACATCGAAACCCCCCCCCCCCCCCGCAGTGTATGCGAAATCTTATAAGGACCTGGCTTTTCTTCTGGCAGCTACGGTTCTCTTCTTTTCCTGGAAGTCTTGTTGGCCTGGGTAGATCTAGACTGTGCTTGTCTTAGAATATTAACAGGGAGACAGCTGGGCGGGGTTGGCTAAGGTGCCAAACAGACCAGCCTGGCTGGAGTGAGTGTGCTGTCCTACAGGAAAGGGAGGCTCACCCTCGGCCTCCTGGGCTTCGTGGGAGGGGCAGATTCAGGCTGGAGATAATGAAGGGTCTGAAGGCACTCTGAGGCTGGAACCAGGGCTCTAAGACATTCCTTGCACACAAAGTGCCCCTGATGTCTACTTCCCTCTACCAAAAAGAACAGGGCCTTGCCCAGGGGGTTAGGAAGGTATATGAGGAGAAAGCACCCTTGTGAGCTATCTTGTCAATCTTTTCAATTAGAGATTGAGAAGGAGGGGGGAAAGACAGCGCACTAGTGAGTGAGCTCAGTGCCTGAGAGGGTGGCAGGTCCCCTGCCCCTGGCATCAGTGGCCTGTTTATTGCCCATGTGTTGTGATTTTTTTGAAAACCAATCCCTCAGTGCTGCTAACATTTCATGGAGGGTGGATTGTGCATCTGGGGCTGTAAGGGCCTGTTTCTTCGAGCTGGGCATCTAGAGATGCCCAGACTTGCAGCCTGCATCATAAGGCTCCTATAAACCTGGAGCATCAGCCCCAATGTGGGAAGAAGAGCTGTGAAAGTGTCTGTGCCTCCCGACAGCTGCCCCCATGCTCAGCCTCTTGGTTTTTCCTTCTCCTGAACAACAACAACAAAAACTGGCTATGATGTGGTATTTCCACCATATAGTGCACAGGAACTTTTTTTTTTTAATTTATTTTTTTGAGCTAGGGTCTTGCTATGTAGTTCAGGCTGGCCTTGAATTCACTAATTAGCCCCGGCTAACCTTGAACTCAAAGCAATTCTTCTGCCTCAGCCTCCTGAATGCTGGAACTACAGGTGTACCCATAGCATCCAGCTCAGGATTTTTTTTTTTTTTTTTTTTAACTGGGAATCAAGGGATTGGGAAGATAGTTCAGTAGAATAAGCACTTGCCTGGCAAGCGCAGGGTCCTGAGTTCAATCCCTGGTACTGAAAAAAAACAAAAAAATAAATAAAGTACTGGGGATCAAACCCAGGACTTTCACACTGAGCTGTACCCATAGTCCTTTCTTCCACCCCTCCCTTTTCCCTTTTTTTTTTTTTTTTTTTTGTACCAGGGATTGAACTAAGAGCCTTGAGCTTGCTAGACAGGTGCTACTGCCACTGAGCTATCTCCCTGGCTTTTTAAAAAAATTTTAGGACAGAGTCTTGCTAAGTCACTAAATTACCCAGGCTGTGCTTGAATTGGAATCCTCCAGTTTCAGCCTCCCCAGAGAGCTGGGGTTATAGGTCTGCGCCATCATACTTGGTAGCACAGGAACTTTCTTTTTCTTTTCTTTTTTTTTTTTTTTCAGTATTGGGGATTGAACTCAGGACTTTGTGCTTGCCAAGCAAGTGCTTATTTTACTGAGCTATCTCCCTGGCACCATGGAACTTTTTGAAGCTAAGTTTCTAAGGCCAAAAATTGATTCGCTTAGCCAGGCATGGTGGCTCATGCCTGTAATCCCAGCACTCCGGAGGCTGAGGCAGGAGGATTGTTGTGAGTTCGAGACCAGACTGGGCTACAAAAGTGAGCTCAAGGCCAGCCTGAACTGCATAGCAAGACCCTGTCTCAAAAAAAAAAAAAATTGATTGGCTTATTTATTTATTTATTTCATCTCCATGAAAAGTACTTCTCGCTACAAAGTATCCCAGTATAAAATATTCACTCTTTGATATGACACAGGTTAAAGCAACTTCACTGGACTGAGGGGGATAACATCCTAGGGTTGGAAAAGCAGCTCTGCCTCTCTAACCAGCTGTGCACACTGTGTGTGGCTATTGCTGTGGGGCCCCGAATACTCTCCACTCCCTCATTCCTCTTTGCCAAGCTGCTGAGCTTGGGCCTGAGCTTGCTCGGGCTCTGACCCAACAGCAGATGTTTGCCTAAGGCTCTTGGCCTCTTTTCCACGCTTCAATTTAGAGCTCCAGCTTAGCAAGGAGTAATTGTTTCCTATCTGTCCTGCCCCAGTTCTAAGCACCATGGCCTTGAAAGTCCAAAGTTGGAGACCTAAATATTCTCTCATCCCTCATTTCCAAGGAAAATCTTGGTCTGGCAGAGGGAGAAAGAGCTGTTTTTCTAAAGGTAGATGGTTTCCAGCCCAGGTGCTCTGTGTTTTGGACTAGGACCTACTTGGAGTGCTGAAATGTGCGTAGCCTTTCTGCTAGAATCTCTCTTTTCCCTCAAGTCCTCTCGGATTTGAAATTGAAGGTAGACAGTAGCAGGGTAATGAATTTCCTGACGGGCATTGGTCACCAGGTCTTGGGTCACAGGACCTCAGACAGCTGAGAGAAAGGAAATCACTAGTCCCTATGGCTTCATCTGTCTGTTCAGTGCTAGTAGTATACCCAGCCCTTTCTCCCTCCCACAAGGGCCCCAGGCCCACCTTGCCTAGATCTGAAGGACTTTGTGACCGTCCTGCCTCTTATCTTTTGTTGTGTGTCTGTGTTTTTCTTTTTTTTTGTCTTTTTTGAGACAGGGTCTCGCTATGCAGTTCAGGCTGGCCTTGAGCTCACTTTGGTAGTCCAGGCTGGTCTCGAACTTGCACTGATCCTCCTGCCTCAGCCTCCCGAGTGCTGGGATTACAGGCGTGCGCCACCACGCCCGGCTATTTTTTTTTTTTTTAAATATTAGTATTTCTTTAAATTTTTTTTTTTTTTTTTTTTTTTTTTTTTTTTTTTTTTTTTTTTTTTTTTTTTTTTTTTT
>PVJA010040870.1:0-18238 GCA_004027025.1 Myocastor coypus | reverse complement strand
TCGCACCGATCCTCCTGCCTCAGCCTCCCGAGTGCTGGGATTACAGGCGTGAGCCACCACGCCCGGCCTGGGTTTCTTATATAAGAGGAACTGTGCTATGTGTAAACTTCCATGTTTGATTTATTTCACTTAAAATTATGGTCTCAAGGTACATCAAGTTTCGTGGAAATGATTCAAACATATCCTTCTTTATGGAAGAGTAGTAACCCATTGTGTATAAGTAATATATATTTTTTAATCCATCCATCAGTTGATAGGCATACAGGCTGCTTCTAAGATTTAGCTAGTACGAGTTGAGCTGATATAAACATGCATGCCTCCCTGTAATAGGCTCTTGTTAACTCTTCTAGGAATATAGAAGGGAATATCTAGATCTGGTAGAATTAGTTGTTTTCCTTTTTTGAGGAATCTCTACATTGACTGCCATAGTGGTCACATCAGACCACCTTGCCACCAACCACGTGGAGTTTCTTTTTGCCACAGAGCCTTGTCATATGTTCTTATTGCTTGATTTCCTGATAGTGACCATTCCTTCTGGGCAAGATGGAATTGCACTATTGTCAAAATTTGCATTTCTCTGTGGACAGGGATGATGAACAATTTTTCAAATGTATTTTATCAGGTCTTTGTACTTGAAAAGATTGTACAAAAAGTTCCCATACATCTTTTACCCTGCTTCCCCTAATGCTAATATCATCTATGACCAGGGTGCCTTTTGTGCAAGAGATGATGTGTGGTACTGAGGCAGGAGACTAGGGTGTGGGAAAGCAGCTGTGCAAGTGGCTATGACCTGTCAATCATAGAGATCCAGGACGTGCACAGAAGCCCCACATCTGGAACTAATCTGAGAATGTTATTTTGAATTCTGTTGGCACCAAATCAAGCAGGTTTATAATAGGATGGCCTCGATCGGATGTCACAACCAGGTGTAAACAAAGTGGTCATTAAACTTCTGGGTGCTGTGGGCTTTTTCATCAGGCTACTCCAACGTTTGCAGACTGACTTTCTTTTCTATTTCCTTTCCTACTTTACTGAGGTACTCTCACTCTGCTGAGCACTTCTTATAAGAATACTTCTTACCTTTAATAAATGTAAAATGACACAACTTCATCTCCTGTTCAGTTCTTTTCAGGACAAAAGTTTGGAAGAAACACCAAGGAAGAGCTCATAGCACCCCAGTATCCCACTTGGATTAACTAGCCTGGAGGCAGCTGTGTACACTGCCCGAGTCTGCAGTTGGCACCCTTGTCTGCCACGGCACCTTATGACTCACTTTGCTGAGTTTGTTTCCTTGACAAAAATTAAGGTTTGGTCAAAATCTGGCTATTAGTAAGATAGAGTCACTATGATGAATTTTATCTGTTCCATGTCAGTCAGGACAAAGACACAAGTTTAAAAGCCTTTGGAATGAAGCAGACACAAAAGCTTAAATATATGTTTTTTTTTTTTTTATAAAAGAAAGCCATAGTATAAATAAATTAAAGAGCAAAATAAAAGAAACAAGGAAGCAGGGAGATAGATCTTTTGGAAAATGGGAAGGTGATTCCAGAGATAGAAGCAGAAGAAGAGGGAAAAGGGATGGAAAAGCTTCAGATGTGCTATGTACAACGACCAGCTCTCCATGATGAATGTGATCATTGTGTCATGCAAAGATAGGCTAAGCCATGGACTAGGCATTGTGACTTTTTAACAGTCCATGGAAACCATGAAAGCTCTTTGTTTAATGGCCAACTGTGCTGCTATTTGATAGGCCAATGCATGCCATGATAGATGAGGGCCTGAGTGATGGGAGATTTTTTTCCTTCCTGAAGATCTACAATAACTTCCTCATGGATGTAGGGCTATTGGCATGGGGTTAAGACCAGGGGGCAGCTTATTGATTCCAATCACGTGAACAAACGCTTTGGAATAGGAATGGGCCTTTGAGATGGAATAGGAAACCTGGTGCCTGCAGGAATGGGAATGGAAGGCATAGGACTTGAAATAAATAACAGGAGAAATCCTAAGTAATATACTGAAGAGAGGAGGAATGACTGCAAAGCAGGGAGGAGGTGGGGGTAGAGGCAGCATCCTTGGGACTGAGAGGATGGGCCCAAGGATTGACCACATTGTAGTGTTGGCATGGAGTGCATGGGTGCAGGTCTGGGCTACTGAAATAATTATGAGGGCTCTGCCATCGAACACACAGGTCCACTGCACCTAGAGCACATGGCTTCTAGCAATGACTGAATGGGAAAGACCATGTAGCAGATCTGCCCTGGAGTCGAGCATATGGGTCCTGGTTTCAGCCTCAAGTGCATGGCGACATCTAGGCGTAACTGTGTGGAATAATACATTGAGCATGTGGGCTGTGGTGTGCAGTGCAAGGGCCTGAGCATGGAGTGCATGGTGCTTGGAGTTACGGGGGCCAGCCTCGAGAGCATGGGCACCATGATGGATTGTATGGCCAGTGGCCTGGAGAAGATGGGTGCCAACAGCCTGGGGCACATAGGTCCAACAGTGGGCCGAGCCCTAGGTGCTGGCATTGTGCACACGGGCTTGACCATGGGTGGTAGTAGTGGTGCCAGATTTGACCATGCATTGAGATGGAACATGGCCACTTTAGAGGAACTATCACAGATTCCTACTGTGGAGCTGGAGGCCATGCTTCTGGAAAAAAATATCCATACCAGACCTTTGACTTTGTATTTTTTTGTTAACCATTTTAATTTGTTGCCTTGATATGTAAAGATATTTTAAAAAATCAGTTGCTTTTTGGGTTAATTTGAATTACTTTTTTAATGACTGGGGTTCCATTTGACTGGCTGGCTTTGAGATTGCAATGTGTGCAAATTTTTTAGTAGTTGTGTAATCTTGTTGACATCAAATATGACTTTGATAATAAACACCAGTTCTTGAAAAGAAAAAGGAAAATACTGACTAATAAAAAGAGAAAGTAGGAAAAGAAAACTTTTGCAAAAGGGTAGTCATATAAGAATTGTTATGTAGAAAAAAAATGCACAGACTGAGTTTCTAGAAGATATGAATTTATTGGAGCAAAAAGAACTGGAGAAATCTAGAAATTACTAGAACAGTTCACAGGATACTTCAGAATTAAGGACAGAGTGAGAATGAAGGGCCACAGAGGCACAGATGGTTTCAGAACCCAACAGGGACACAAAGTCAGCTTCTGGCTTGCAGAGAATACAGGCGGGGGTCAGTGGTCGAGTCTGGCTTCTGATGTGTTGCTTAGAGTTTCTGTAAGGTTACCAAGAGGCAGAGGAGGATCAAATTTCACCTCAAAAGTCCTTTTTGCACTTTTGGGACTATGAGATCACGCTGTTAAGGGTGAATTCATGTGTTCCAGCTTTGATTTGTTTCCTACATCATGCAACTGAGCGAATGAGCCAAAGACACCAGGCAAAAAGCTGCTTTAAAAGCCCCACTTCTCTCCCTCTTGATTTCCTTTCACCCTGAGACCACAGAGGAATAAAAAAGAAAGCAAAGCATGGTGGTGCACATCTTTAATCCCAGAACCCAGAAGGCTGAGGCAGGAAGATCACCAGCCATTCAATGACTACACAGTGAGTTTAAGGCCAGACTAGACTGTGTAGAGACCCGTCTATGAAAAAAGTAAAACAAAACAAAGAAATAATAAAGGCTGGAGAGGCCCGGTCCTTCCTCCTGCTCTGTCCCTGCAAGGCAGCATGACATCGGGTTCCTCAACGAGTCCCAAGGTGGGGGCCATCTGTGAAGCCTTCCCAGTCTGTCTGCACTCTTGTGGGGCTCTGAGCTGCTCCCTCAGGGAGGACTCTGGCAGCATAGCCGGCCTTCTGGCTGGCTGGGCCCAGCTGCTGAGCCCTCTGCCCCATGTTGGGCTCCAGCCTCCCCATCTGTTCTTCGCCTCTGTGCTGCTGTCTTCTCAGCATGAGGCTCCAGGCTGGGCAGATGGTGCTGCCTCAGGGTTGGGGATCACTTTTCTCTGCTTACCCGCTCAGCACCAGCATCAGTGCTATAAACCACCTGATCGCTGCGATCTCCTAGGCATTCAGCTGTGAATTCATACTAGACTGGGTGGCCAGCATGCACATAGACAATTTCAGTTCTTTCTTTCTTTCTAGGAATTTTTTATTTTATTTATTTATTTATTCATTCTTGTTTCAGAACTTTTTTTGTGTATTTATTTATTTTTATGGCTGGCTCAGTCTGCCCTGAGGGCAGGGCTGGTGCAGCATGTGGTGCCTGGTATCACCACGGTCCCTGCAGCCGCCTAAGCTTTCCTAAGCAGACGCTTTAGACCACTGAGCCATCCTACTGGGCCCCTCTTTCTTTCTTTCTTTCTTTCTTTTTCTTTCTTTCTTTTTCTTTCTTTCTTTCTTTCTTTCTTTTTTTCTTTCTTTCTTTCTCCTTTTTGCATTAGTGGATACAGACAGAACTTGGGCCTGGGCCTTTGCCCTGAGCTCCACCTTCAGGCCTTTTTATTTTTTACTTGGATACAGAGTCTCACTAAGTCAGGAACTTGCCCAAACTTGTGCTTAAATTTGCAATCCTCTTGCCTCAACTTCCCAGAATGCTAGGATTAAAGGCATACCTCACCACACCAGATTTATTTCATTCTTTTTAATGTTCCTGTACAACAGTTCAGGCTCAGTAGGGGTATTTCTATGCCACTTCATATTGTAGTTCAGGCTTGACGTAAACTCCCTGTATAGCCCAGTCTGGTGTCAAACTTGTGGTGATCCTCCCTGCTCAGTTTCTTGAGTACTAGAATTACAGATGTGCATCACCACTTCCCCCTGCTACAGCCCCTTTGAAATAATTCTGAATTATTTAGAATCCCTGTGACTTAAAAAATGTAGTTTGAAGATCATCCCCGGAGTCCCTCTGCACCACATTGTCAGGTATTTGAAACCACCAAAGTCAGAGTTCCTCAAGTCCAGATGAACTTCTGTGTAGTCCTGGCAGCTTTAGTTTTGGCCCTAAGAACCCATCTCTAATGACAAAGCTCCAGTTCAGGCTGTGTGGGGATTTCTGTCTGACAGGACAATCCTTCACAGAGAGGGCTAAGAGTTGTCTTCACCTCAAGGGATACATGGGCCACCAAGGATTCTCCTGCTCTAGGAAGAGGCCAAAGTCTTGATAGCTCTCCTTCATTCTTTATGTGGAATTATTAGCATGGTTTGTTTCCAGCCATTATGGCATTGGCTTCTTCCAAGACTTGGTATTAAAGCTGGTATGTTGTCACAAACCCATAATCTCAGCTCTCTGGGAGGCTGAGGCAGGAAGATCCTGTATTCAAGCCCACTTGGGCAACTTAGCTAGATGGATTCAAAATAAAAAGGACTGGGAGTGTAGGTCCTTTGGAAGCCCTTGGGTTCAACCTCCAGTATCATTAAATAATAAAACAAAGCACATACTTCAAAGAACAAATAGTAAGCCAAAGGCTGACCATTTTAGAGCAGGGCTTCCAGACTGCAGTGTTGGAGACCGGTGACATTTGTTTTCTTCTCTCCTCTCCAGATGTTCTGCTGCTCCTAGTGACGGATAACATAAGTAAAGACTCACCTTAGGCAGACTTGTGGTACACAGCCTACCTGGTATCACAGACAAGAACTGAGGCGCCTGTTTCTGTCTACTCTCAGCTCTCGACACAGCTTCTGGTGCTCTTTGGAATGCATTCAAGAAGAAAGTGACTTTAAAAAGTGCAAATATTAGAGCTTTGGGGATATCTGCAATCAGAGAACTCAGGAGGCTGAGGCAGGAGGATCACTGGGAATTTGAGGCCAGCCTGAACTGCATAGACAATGTCAAACTTTGTGAGACCAAAAGCAAACAAAAATAGTGCTATTATTTTTTAGAAGAGATAATTTTCTGGTGTTATATTTATTAAATGTAATATATATATATAATTTATATATTTTTAATACTTATATATCAGTGCTGAGGATAGTGTTCAAGGCCGAGAGTGTGCAAGACAAGTGTTCCTTCTTTGAGCTACATCTCAGCCTGGTTATATTTGTGTTATAAGCTTTCTTTTTTATAGATGAATATGTAAAGCTGCAGAGATAACTCAGCAGCATAGCTGCCTGCATGGCAAATGCAAGGTTCCGAGTTTGATCCTCTGTACTACACACACACACACACACACACACACACACACACACACACACACACCAAATGTGTAACTATTTATGGATTAAAATAAAAGATGCAATGTCTAGAAAGTGCTTCTAACTAGTTCAGAGGAAGGCTTGTGAAAAAATTAAGATTGACCATGAGTTATTTATTAATTTGTTTATTATTCATTTATTTTAGTGGTACCAGGGATTGAATCTAGGATTTCTGTGCTGCACTACATTTCCAGATCCTTTTACAAAGGATTTGTTCTTTTCTAAAACAGGATCTTGCTAAGTTATTATGTTGCCTAGCTCAACTTGTGTTTCTCCTGCCCTAG
Source organism: Myocastor coypus (assembly GCA_004027025.1). Lineage (NCBI taxonomy): Eukaryota > Metazoa > Chordata > Mammalia > Rodentia > Myocastoridae > Myocastor > Myocastor coypus. The sequence goes on along the minus strand of PVJA010040870.1, from coordinate 11,805 downwards.
CCTCTGGGAGTGTCTGGTTGTTTTAAGCAATGGGCAGCACATGCGGACACGTGTGCCTTGACTGGCAATGTTTAGGAGGGACACAGGCGTCACTGTCCAAGAGGAGCAAAGAAACCACTTAAGAGAAAGCAGGGAAGGCAGGAAGGCCCCAGAGCCACGAGTTTCTTGTCAGGCACAGAACATTGGGAAACCAAGGAGAGATGTTCCCAAGGCTTGTTAATCTCTCTTTGGCTGAGGATTGTTCCTGACGCAGTTGATCAAATGCTGGGTGGCTCCCTGGGCACAGTTACTCCCTTGAGGTGTCAGGATGGAGTCAAGTTGGGTGCCAAGTTATTTTTTCTCTAGTCCTGACCCAGACAGCTATTCAGTCCAATAGGATGGAAGATTTTATGATCAACTTGGCTGATGGCATTTTCTTACAACTCTTCAAGATGACACATCACATGGGTTTGTAATGTTTCTTCCTCCATGGGTCAAGGGTGGCCAAAGTTTCTAAGATGCCATCACTTTTTTCCAAATAGGTTCCCTCTCCAGTATTGCATAGCAACAGAACCAATCAGCTCCTGAGGGAGGTATCCTCCTCCCTGCGCCTGCTTTGGAGGACTCTGCTGACTCATTCTACCGAGTCCTGAAGACTTCTGCTAGCACTGACTGCTGAGACAGCCACAGTGGCTTTGAGCAAGCTGGGGGAGCTCCTAAAATGGGTGTTTAGCATTTGGGTAAGTGAAGGGATTTCACATGCTTTTGGGAACCATTGTTATCACACTGGAGTGTTGTCCAGGTTCCTGATGTCCGGAAAAGAGAACTGAGCCGGGTACCTGATAATAGCAGCAGGATTGGGGAGTTGAGAGAGAAAAGAAGAGATCTACTCCAGAGAATGAGAGAGCGGGGGGAGAGGGACAGAGAGAGACACACACAGAGAAAGAGACAAAGACAGAGACAGAAACAAAAAGAGGGAGAGAGACAGATAGCAAGAGCAGTTGTGAAGAGCTCATGGTCCCAGGGGCTTGGTGTTGAGGGTTTAAGCTTTAGATTTTGGGATATGCCTGTGGATTCAGTCTCAGGTCGGAATCCCGCAAATGTGGGAGTGGTTTGTTTGGGCCCTTTTGTTGGTCTTTGATGGCCTTTGGAGGTTTTATCAAGGTACCCAAAGCCTGGGGGTGTGGTCCTCACATGGTAATCTTCCCTTTACCTCTTTTTCCCTTCTTTCTCTTGTGTTTTGAGATAGTCTTGTACGTCCACCCTGAGCTTGAACTCACTACATAGCTCAGGCTGGCCTTAACCTCACAGTGATCCTTCTGCCTCAGCCTACGAAGTGCTTGGATTACAGATGTTCATCCCTAAGCCTAGCTTGAAACTGCTTGAGACCTGGGTTGGAAGGCCTGGATTGTAGTCAGAATGGTTATTTCTTTCTCACTGGGGAGTTTTGAAGGAACTGACTCAAAGCGCAGGATGATAGAGGCAATTGAGCTGGCTAGTCGCTGCTGGGGGACAGAAGTCCCTGAGTCCAGTGTTCATAGACTCAGCAGTGGCAGCAGTTAACATGAAAGTATTCCAAAGGAATATCTGCACAAGAGGGAGACCCATTGTGGCCGGTTGTTCATAGACTGGACTGCTGAGGAAATCCATTGAAGCCAGTCTTTAGTCCAACGTGGTTTCTCTGCCTGACAAGTTGGATAAGTTTAGAGAACCTAAGGCTATTTAAAGGAGTGTTTCTTACATGACTCTGCAGGACTCAGTGATGTATAGTTAAAAACTATCATTCTGCTGTGCAGCCAGATTTCAGAGCCAATGCACTATTAGTCATGTCTCCATGGGAGCACTGTGTGCAGACACTGGAAACTCATATGTGAGGGACAGAGGCAGAGTCTGGAGAAGGGCCAGAGAAAAGCAGGTAAAGCCACGGAAGCTCTGCATGCTGGAGTTCTATAAGAAAATGCTGAATGAACTGAAGAGCAGAAAGCTGAAGAGAACACAAGCTGCTATCACACGGGCATGGGCGGAAGCTGCATGGTGGGTTGGGGAAATGGAGGAGTTGAGATTTAACGCAGATCAGCAGCCAAAGTCTTGAGCGGCATTGGAGGATGTGTTTTAAGGGCTTCCTTTGCATTAGATGAGCCACATCATCGTTCTCTCCTTTAGATTTGGGTGCCTCAGGGCTGACACCACAGGACACCTACACAGGGGCGACAAGCAAGGACACATTTGTACAATTCAGAGTCACATGATGAGGGGCCCTGGCGTAAGCCTGGTGACTGTAGCCACTGCACACATGGAGCATGGAGAATGGGGAAGCAGAGATCTTTGATGAAAAAAAATTGCATGGAGTTTCACAAATTCTCAGACTCAGGCTATTTGTGGGCTGTGATAGAGGCTCATTGCCACTGTCCACAGAGTGGGTGCCGAGCCTGGAGTGAGACCCTAGAATATTAGCCCTGTGAGAGATTTCCTGGCCTACTTCTTGCTTCAGAGGTTGGGGAAGCAATCAGGATTTAAAAGCAAAGGAGTGTCTCATTAAAAGCATCTCTGAAAGTACAACAGTCTGGGCATGGTGGTGCACATCGGTAATCTCAGCACAGTGGTCTAAAGCACCTGCGGAGGAAAGTTAAGGCCAGTGCTGTGACCGCTCCTCGATCCCTGGCAACGCATGCTGTGCACCCCCAGCCCAGGGCTGGCTGAGCCAGCCATAACACAAATAAATGAGGTTTAAGAGAAATACATTTTAAAAATCTTAAAAAAGGAGGCTGAGACAGGGGATCATTGCAAGTCTGGTGGTTCTAGGATGGCCTGAGGCACATAGGACATACAAAGCCACTCTGAAATACACAACAAGATCCTATATTAAAAGACGAACAAAAGTATTAAGTAGAATTATTTATTGGAAGAACTCTCAGAGGCTTAATTCTTGTAGTGGGGCTTTGAGGTAAGAAATCTCTTCTTGACAGAATACTGATTGAGACAAAAGAAACAATCTGAAAAAACCTTATTCTGTATATGTATTTTGGTACTAGAAATCGAACTCAGGAGTTTGTGCTTGCCAGCAGGTACTATACCACCCTTAACCCTTTTTTTTTCTATCTTTTAACAATTAACAGCTAGGCATAGTGGTGAATGCCTGTAATCCCAGTACTTCAGAGGCTGAGGGAGGATGATCAATCATTTTGTGTTGAACGCCTAACTCAGGTACATAGTGAGTTCAATACCAGCCTAAGACAGATGTGGTGGCACCCACCTGTAATCCCATCATGGGTGGAGGGGAAAGAATCAGGCGAAAGGATGACTTGAAGTTTGTGACCAGTGTGCACTGCATAGTAAGACCCTACTTCAAAACCAAACCAAACCAAACACCTACTTCAACTGCATAGAAAGATTTCTCATCAAAAACATTGTTTTTGCATCTTAAGGTTCAGAGAAGTAAAGAGAATCACTGGATTCTCCATATAGACATATTAACAAGCAGATCAGGGCACAGAAATGAGATTTTTTTGAGGGCATCTTTTCAGGGCTCTACTCTGGGACGGTTGTGCACCAACTCGCCAGAGTCATCATGGCCAGCGTTTATTTGAGACAAAGCAATTCATCTACCAGAATACCCCTGATGACCAAGGCCAATGAGATCAGTTGTAAGCCCTGCATTGCCATGGAAACATGTGATGTTGACCAATGAAACTGAAACTAATCTTGAAACCATCGTCGTTCAAAACAGTCTCAGGTTTTTGACCTTCTGTGTATTTTTTGGTTTTGCTTTGTAAGCCAGGATTTCACTAGAGTTCAGGATTGTCTTGAACTCTGCATGCATGGCTTTTCCAGAGATTATAGATGTACACCCATATAATATTGTGTATTATACTGCAGCGCAACATTCTGCATGACGGTCTGAATTTTGTGCGCATTTCCTTCATGACTCCATCCTTTATGTGTGATTCTCTGTGCTTCTGGTTTGTGGCTTCTATGAACAAGCACATTCGTTCAAGTATGGGACAGGGAGCAGGAAAAGACTGCAGATGGATGTTGGGAGTGGAGTAAATTGCTAACAATTAGGATGTTTGTGATCAAGTGAATCTTTGTACCTTATTTATTAATCCAAGCCAAACCAAAACATCTCCCTGTGCTCTTTGTCACTAAGGAATAGAAAGTACCAATCTATGTATCTGAATAGCAGCCATAGATCATTATTTAAGAATAAATTCTCCACTGTAATCTGCACATTTTGGACCATTTTATACACAATGGAGTTAATTTAATCTTGGATAAAAGATACTGCACAGTACAAAGGACTGGAACCCAATAATTGCTGGTTTTCAAAAATTATGCAAGAGTTTTTTTTAAAGGCTTTGTTTTGTAGTCTTTCCAAGCCAGTCAAATGTGGGCCTGCTGGAAGCAGCCTACTCCTACTGTCTGAACTCCGTCTGAGCTGCAGCGTCCTGCATTCTGTGAGCATAGCTGTTTTTCTGCTGAGATGAATAGGCTATTTGAAGGAAAGGCGGACTGGTAGTTCCTACTGAATGAAAGGATCATAAATCTGTTCATGCCAAACTGTGTGTACAGACAAAGCACTGGGTGCAGTTTTTATTTGGTAATTACTGTCTTTGTTCTGAAGTTTGGCCAATGGTAACTCATTGAAAAGCTCCCAGAATAGTGAAAGAACACGGCTCCTTCATTAGGCCAAATTGCATTTGAATTGATCTTGCCTTTCTTGACATTATGTTTTTCTTTTCTGAACAAAGACCTAATGTGCTTTTTAATTGGGGCACTTAAATTCTAGGAGGATGGGAAGGAATCATTATCTCCCTTCCTGTTAACCTTATCTAAATGAGACCCATAAGTTTGTCCTTTGGAGGCAGTGCATTGGTGGCTGCTTCTCAAAAAAAAACAAAAGTCCCTGACCAAGCTGAAGGTGAGACTTGAGACTCCTCAAGACTGGAAGACTGGGTCTTCCCAGAGGACCAAATACTCACCATACCCAGATTAGTAAAGACCTTTGATTTGGGGACAATCTCTATTATCATGGACATTGATGCATTTAGTCTTTGTAAGCAAAGGCCTGGTCTATTTGGATGATAATGCTAACTTCTTTATGGAGAAAACAAGAAAGGTATAGAGAAAGACATAAAAAGGGAGATGTGTGAAAGACAGGAAAATAGGAATAAAACTAGGAATTACTCCATTCATTGTGCAAGGTTATTGATAAGATAAAACCTTTTCTGTCTTGCTTTAAGATTATTTTATTTTGAGACAAGGTCTTGCTATGTAGGGGCTCGATTTAAACTCACGAGGTAACCCACTGTGGTGGGTTGTCAACTGGTGGCCAACTTGTAACAGCAGTTCAACTGACCAGTGTGTTGCTGGGCATGGGAAACTCACCTGAAGACTGTGGTCAACAAAGTAAGAACTGGCGTGAAGAGCAGCTGCTGGGAAGCTGTTAGGGAGCTGTTGGTTCTCTGAGGACCATGTCATGCTGGCTTTCCTGAGATGAATGCAGCTGTTCTCATCATCCAAGGAGCTCGAGACCTTGTTACAGAGAATGGCTACTTTTGGGCGAGCTCTGGTCATCACTTTGAGCATTGCTTCCTGGCTACAGAAAGGAAATGGTACACTGCTCTGCCTACTGGAGAAGCTTGTTTTGTTGGCTTTCCTGATGGGAACTCAGCTTTCCGCATCACTGGAGGACCTTGGGATCTCACTGGTGCCAAGGCTGGATGTGCTCCTTTTCAGGGAAGCTCTGGTGCTTACTTTGAACATTGTTTCCTGGCTCCAGTTCTGATCCCTCAGCCTGCTAGCACAGATCCCTCATCCCGCTCACAAAGATTTTCTAACATCCACCGTTGATCTTTGGCCTTCTCGGGGCAGATCCATGAAACAGGACTGCATGAGCCATTATTATGGACTCTAGGCCTCTGGCTGGGCATGTGTAAGGCATTGTTATGGTCTCTAGTCTTCAGTTGCACTCATGCAGGATGTTATAGTGGTGTTACAGGCAGCCAAGTTAGAAATATTATAGGCAGTCAGATAGGGCTAGAACCTCAAAGGTGATAATACAGAAGACAAGATATCCAGAAACTATGGGAAGGATGGATGCTCCCACTGTGGGTCAGACCTAAAGACCAAAGGTCAAACAAATGCTGACCTCCTTAAAGATTGACATCCGAGATTGATCATCACCCTGAGGGAGCCCGAAGAATCAATAATCCAACTACTACTGGATGGCTACCTGACAGAGCTCTGTTCTGCATCCACTCTCGCTCGCTACGTGACTTGCTTTCCCATTTCGTCCTGGACTTAATCAGTTTTACCTGAGCAATGGTGCTTGTACCCTTACTAGTTGACCATAGCATTTCCCTCCTCATGCCCATCTAAGTGAGTTTCCATGGTTTTCACTTTAAACCCACCTCATCGCATGGATTTCCTCTATAAAAGTCCCTGGAAGAGACAGCTTCCAGGGGACGCCCTCTCGGGACCCCTCCTGTCCCTTTCTCAGACAAGAGCTTTCTTTTCCTCAATAAATATGTTCTGCTCTTTACCTCTGTTTGTTCCTAAAATTCATTCTTCGGTTTTAGAGAACAGGAACTCATCCCAGGTACTTTTCAGGTTGGGAGATCAGTTTTCCCTATATCATTTGGAGGTCCCCTGTTGGAGATCATACACCCCAGATCAGTTTTTTTCTTCCTGCATCAATGGGACCCAGGCCCTCAAATGGAGTCTTTGATTTTTAGTGTGCAGACAGATTTCCCACAATCTTTGCATTTGACTCTTTGGGCAACTATTATAAAATAACTCCACAAATTGTGTCCTATATTGTTTCCCCTTGGAAGCCCCAACAGCACCCAGGCTGGCCTGCACTCTCAGCAATTATCTGGCCTCAGCCTCCACAGTACTGGGACTACAGGTGTGTAGCACCACTTAGTATTACTCTGCATTGTTTATGGCGTGATTCTTTTTAGCCTGGAACTATGAGAAAATGGAAATCTCAAGTGAAATGCCTTTCATTTCAACACCTGCAAATTGATTCCTCCCTGAAGGCACACATTGGAAGTAAAAGATGTGTAAGTCCCCACCCATTCAGTGAGGAAGTTAAAGACGTCCATGGTGGTGCATAAAGAAAGGTGGTAAGCACAAGTGAGTGCTTTTGTTCTAGGTAGGTAGAAATATTATAAGCAGTCAGACAGGGCTAGGCCCTCAAAGAGACAATATGGAAGACAAGTTGACTTTACAACATGGCAAGAAAGACAGACTCCTGCTCTCAGCCAGACCTCAAGACAAAAGAGAAAGCAAATGTAGCCACATCCGCCCCAGGAATGAGCATCAGGGATTGATATTCTAAGTAGGTATCAATCACCTTAAGAGAGCTAAATGAGTCACTGACCCAACCTCCAACAGGAAAAGACCCTGTTCCATATTCATGTCTGCTTGCTACATAACTCACTTCGCCATTCCTTATTGGATTTAATCAATTTTATCTGAGCAACGGTGCTCATAATCTCATTGGTTGACCATAGTATTGTCCCACCTCATGCTCACCTAATCAAGCTTCCATGATTTTCATCTTAGACTCCTCTCACGGCATGCTTTTACTCTATAAATATGCCTGGAAGAGACAGCTTGTGGGGAATCACCCACTTGGGGACCCCCTTCTGTCCCTCTCTCAGACAGAAGTTTTCTTTCCCTCAATAAATATGTTCTGGGGGCCCCCAGGATGGCTCAGTGGTCTAAAGCGCCTGCTTAGGAAAGCTTAAGCGGCTGCAAGGACCGCGGTTAGATCCCTGACACTGCAAGCTGCGCCAGCCCTGCCCTCAGGGCAGGCTGAGCCGGCCATAAAAATAAATGAATAAACAAACAAATGTTCTGAAACAAGAAAAAAAATAAATAATTAAAAATTAAAAAAAAAATGTTCTGCTCATTATCTCCGTTTGTTCCTAAAATTTGTTCTTCAATTTTAGAGAACACGAACTTGTCCCCTGTACTTTTCATGTTGGGAGTCCCAGTTTTCCCTGTATCATTTGGAGGTTCCCTGTATCACTTTGAGTTCAACTATTTATTATCCACATACAGGTTGCATAGGAGTGAAAAGGAACTGAATGTGTAATGGTTTGTCCCCAGTCAAATTCTGTGGCAGTATGCTTGTTAGTATTTGAAGAGGATGCTCTTAAATTAAAAAGTCATTAAATTCAGCAACTTCTAATTGGTACCTTCTTTATGGCCACCATTGGTGACAGGAGATAAGTCACATCCCCTCCCATATAGAGCACAGAATGCATGTCAGTGAATACAATGTTGTAAAATGTAATGGTGCAAAGCAAACTGTTCTTAAAGACCACTCACAGAAGGGGATCACAAAACCCACAAGGCTGGGGACTGAATCCAACTTAGACAGGGAGATAATGTGGGCCAAATTGTCTGTGAGAGGAAGTGTGACAAGGTACTGCCACACATGCGCAGAAGGATTCTCAGAGCACTGCATGTGGACTTCTTACAAGAACTCAAGCAAGTTTTCGATAGGATGACACAGGTGCCATCTGCTTGCCCAGATAGCCCACTCTATGTAGGGTGTATTTTTATTTTATTGGTACAATTCAGATACACATAATGATCGTATTCACCAAAGGAAGTTTGTACCTATACATGAAATATCTTGTTGCTTCTTTTTCTCATTCCCCTCCCTTCCCTTCAAATGCTCTTTCTCTGCTTACGTATAAGGCTTTGCTTTCAGTTTTTGTTCTGTTCCCTTTCCCATTGTAACATTTTCTTCCCATTTTCCAATATCTCTTATACACTTTGGTCCTTATTTACTTTTTTTGTTTCTCAAAATAGAGAAGCTACACAATATTTAAACACATGTGATCCATTAGTTTCACTTAAGAGTATGATCCCTCTCTCATTATTATTACTTTTTATTGATGAGGTTTATTGGTACATTTTAGGTATATATAATGATCGCGTTCATCATAGGGAGTTTGTACCCATACATGCTAGATCTTGATGCCTCCTTTATCCCATTCACCTCCCCTTGCTTCAACCATTTTTCCTCATCCTTTTTTTTTTTGCAGAACTGGAGATTGAATTCAGGCCCTTGCACTTGCCAGGTAAGCACTTATTCTACTGAGCTGTCTCCCCAGGCCCTCTCCTCCTTATTTACCAAGATTTGCTTCCAGTTTTTCATTCTCTTCTCATTTTTTCTTTTCCTTTACCCCCCTCATCTCTCTAGTTAATCTTCCAATTTCAACATTTTCTTCCTATTCCACACTATCTATTATGCATTATGATCCTTATTTATAATTTAGTTTCTCACAGCAGAGGAACAGAAGTATTGATACATGCGTGTGCAATTTATTGCATTTAAGAATATGATCTCAAAGTGCCTCCATTTAGCTAGAAATGTCTAAAGCTTATCCCTGTTTATAGCAGGGTAGTACTCCATTGTATAAAAAATCCCCACATCTTTATCCACTCATTGCTTGATGGGCCTTTGGTCAGTTTCCAAGATTTAATGATTACAAACTCTGCTACTATAAGCACAGATGTACATATATCTCTGTGGTATGATGCTTTAAATTCTTTTGGGAAGATACCAAGAAGGAGAATAGCTAGGTCAAGTGGAATCTCTTGTTTATGACAAACACATCAAAAATTGTTCAACATCCCTGGTCATTGTCATTCAAGAGGTGCAAATTAAAAGAACACTGAAATTTTGTCTCATCCTAGAAAGAATGACTATCATCTACAAATCAGCCAATAACAAATGATGGAGGGACTATGGAGGAAAAGGACCCTTTTCCACTGTTGGTGGGAGTGCAGGCTGGTGCAACCACTCTGGACATCAGTGTGGAGATTCCTCACAAAACTAAAACTGCAGGCTGTATTTTTATTTTTCCTCCCTTTTTACTCAGCCCAAACTTGCTCTGCAGGGTTTGTTCCCCATCCACACAGTTCTGTTTTTATTTTTCCATTATTTAATAAGTGTGAAACTCAGCACTGTTTTTGCTTGCTTTGTTAATTCTATGTCTGGGACAGAAAGACCTACGAAGGAGCCCAGAACTTGGTAATAGAACCTTGCACCAAGGTGAGCTAACTTTGAGTTAGCATCAGAAGGAGAGAAAATGCACAAGGAGCCTGATGTCCCTGTAGGGATAGGCAGCTCCCAAACTACTGGAACATCAAAGCTATAGAGAATCTTTGGAGGAAAGTGACAGGATCCTTTGAGTGTTTTCGTAAGGATGATCTTGTATCATGTGCATGAAAGTCAACAGGGCAGGACCACAAAACTATTTTGTATTTTCTTATTTAGTTAGTTTTTGTGGGACTGGAGCTTGAACCTTGGATTTTCATGCTGAGCCGCATTCTCAGACCTTTTCCACTTTTCATCTTGGCACAATGTCCCACTAAGTTGCAAAATTGCTCAAGTTGGGTTCAGCATCCCAAGCTGTGATTATAGGTTGTGCCACCGGACCAGGCTTGTTAAAGGGGTTTCCTAGAACAAATAGCCAAGAGCAAAATCAACACTTGTGTTATTAGCATTCATTTTAAAAGTTAGTATATGACAATTATATCCTGAATTTTATTTTATTTTTCATTAAACTTAATTTTATTATTTTCTTTTGAAAAGTAAAGACAAAAGCAAGAACAAAAATCAGAAACATGGTGGGGGGAAGGGAAATAGTTCAGTAGAATAAACGCTTTCCTGACAAGTACAAGGGCCTGAGTTCAATCGCTGGTCCCAGAAAAAAAAAGAAAAAAATTCAGAAACAATGACAGAAACAGAGTAACATACAGCAATACACATGTCACAAATTTTCAGAAGAATAACTCACTAACAATTGTTGATATACTATCTATTTGTATCATCAAATCTGTTGCTCTGATTGACAGATATAGTTATATAAGATTGGATATATGATTGCATATTACCGTTTGTTTTCCAGAAACTTTAAATTTTTGTTTCTGTCCCTCTTGTTTTTCTTTTTAAAAAATTTATTTTGAAGAAAGTATAGTAATAATTGATATGACATTGGAAATGGCACACATTTAGAAGATCAAGACAAGAAGTATTCAAGCCTGATTTTTGTATTACACATTGCTGTCCTCAATGTAGTTGCTTGGATCACAGATATCAGCATACAGTTAGTCAAGGTGAAAATTCTACACATTAACTACTATTTTCAAAAAACAAATAAAAATTTTTAGTACAATCACCTCAGCTTTCTTGTATATATATTTGCATATTTTTCTCCCTGCTTTTATTCCTATCTTTTCTCTTTTCTCTCATTATCATTGGTTAGTCATTAAGTTCTGTTTCCTTCTGTGTTGCTGTGTTAAAACTATCAGGCTTCAGCTCTTTTTTTTTTTTCAATTTTTTTATTGGTTAAATTTAACAATGGTTATATTACATATTTTCATCATCAGATCAGTTTAGATTAATACCTATAGGTATATAAGATTGATCAAACAATTAAACATTAACCTTTCTAAATCCACATTACTTTTTTTTCTTTTCCCCCTTCTTTTCTTTGAAAGTTGACATATTGCATATTCTCCTCACAATCATTCTATAGAGTGCAGTGTGTGGGCATGACCCACCTCCCTATTGATGTTGCATAGAAAAAAGAAAGAAAGAAAAAAAAAATAAAAGGAAAGAATGTACTACTCTTTGGACCAAGAGGAAGCAGATACATATACAGTCAAAGGTTTTGCAATTGCAGTGTGCCACCAGTGAAGCTTGTGATGTTGGAGGCTATTGAATCTAAGCCTCCTAAAGCTCATCTCACCAATCTAGCTCTGCGTTCCATGCATTGTAATTAAGAATTTTTTTTT
>PVJA010040869.1:0-18239 GCA_004027025.1 Myocastor coypus | reverse complement strand
TGTAGGACTTGCTGGCTGAAACCAAGGCTCATGTTCGAGGTTCTGCTCTAGCCCAGGCTCTCAGAGGTCCCCAGACCCCCGTGAAGGCACCAGAGTAAAAGGCTCTTTATCTGCTGATGTAAAAACAGAAGGACTGGTGTGACCCCTGGGGTACTATCTGTGTGGGGCTGGTGTCCTCCTGTGCTCCTTGTAGAAATAAACCTGAGGCAGGATTAAAAAAAAATTAAAAGGGCTGGCCAAATAGCTCAGTGTATTAAAGTGCCTGCAAACAGGCATAGGGCCAGGAGATTCAGTCCCCAGGCCTGCAGTGCAGATCCTGCCCTGGGGGCAGGCTGAGAGTGTGGGCCTGCAATCCCAGCTCCTGGGAGGCTGTAAATAGGCGGATCACTACGAGTCTGATCTAGTGAGACCCTCAATACCCTGTAGAAAACCCTTCCCTAAAATACCAAAAAGAAGCTGGGCGTGGTGGCTCATGCCTGTAATCCCAGCACTCAGGAGGCTGAGGCAGGAGGATCAGTGTAAGTTTGAGACCAGCCTGGGCTACAAAAGTGAGCTCAAGGCCAGCCTGAACTGCATAGTGAGACCCTGTCTCAAAAAAGACAAAAAAAAAAAAAAACATACTATAGCTGAGGAAGAATGTCCGCTGCTGAGAAAAATCTGAACCCTTAACTTACAGCAGAGGCTTGCACTAAAAAGGCAGCCTCAGCAGAAGCCCTGCTGGGTTTCAGAGGGCCTGGGGTTCCCAGGGAGTCTACAGAATGTTTTCTTCAGAGAAAATGGAGGAGGAGCGGCTGTGTGCCAAGCACTGCTCCAGGCAGAGAAGGAAACAACACTTGCGAGCAAGCAAACAAAAATCTGTTTACATTTTAGTGGGGGAAGACAGAGAACAGCCAAGGTAAACAGAAACATGGTGCTGTAGCTCTGGAAGGAGCGGATGCTCCAGGGACGTGGAACAACGGTGGTGCAGCTGGGGTCTGTGTGTCCCTACAGAGCCTTACAGGGTCATGGGAGGTGTACAGAGGTAGTTAGATCTAGGATGTGTGATGCAGGGATCAGCTCATGGTGGGATGCTAGGATCGAGGGAGCCCCACCCTAAGAGTGAGTGCTGCCCTTCCTAAGGGGAGATAGGTGGGCTAGAACCCAAGGGACAGAAGGAGGGCTGCTGTGGTCACTTGCTGCTTGTCACTCACTGCCTTCTGCCCACCATGAGCTATCTCTCCTCTGTGATGCCACACCACCTTGCTGTGGAACCAACCGACCACCAACTGAAACCTCCATGAACTGTGAGCTAAGTGAGTCTTTCTACCCATAATGTCTGGAGTTCCGTATTTTGTCTCAACAATGAGAAAAAAATAGATAGTAAGGAAAGTGAATAAAGGGTGCTGGGAATTTTTACTCAACTGTCCAGCAAGTCTTTACTGGGAATGTGACTGGAGAGTGATTTAAACGACGAAGGGAATGCTGCAGTGTGAGAAAAATGTGAATGGATTTAGACTCTACTTCCTTTAGATTTTCACGCAAGTATTTCAAACGTTATTAGAATATTCATGTCTAGCTAGAGTGGCAACTGTAAGGCAACTTGGTTGCCACCACCAGACTCATTCTGCAGGCAAGGTGAGATCAAAAACTGCAGTGCATGTTTAAATTTAAAAACCAAAAATTCTTTTTTTCCTTTTTTTTTTTGTCTTTTTGAGACAGGGTCTCACTATGCAGTTGAGGCTGGTCCTGAGCTCACTTTTGTAGCCCAGGCTGGTCTCGAACTCGCATCAATCCTCCTGCCTCAGCCTCCCGAGTGCTGGGATTACAGGCGTGAGCCACCACGCCCGGCTAAAAACCAAAAATTCTTTACAGTAAAAGACACACTGCTATGAATCCTCAAAATATTCCTCCTTACTTTGAGAATATTTATCTCATCATTCTTGCTACTTATCTCTTGCTAGGGGAAACAAACTCAGGACCTTGCACTTGACAGGCAGGTGGTGTGCTGCTGAGCTATCTCCCTGGCCCTCTTGCTACTTTCTGAAACAGGTCTGAAACTTCTCTTTTGTGAATGTCTTTACATAGTGTGATTAAAAAATATCCTGAGCCTCACTGGATGGGATGCTTTCCCATCCAGTGGTAAGGCAAGTGCATCAGAGCATTATGTGTATATTAAAGCACCTGCTTAGACAGATGCAGAGACTGAAGTTCGATCCCCAGCATGTTGTGCCAGCCCCACCCCAAGGCATTACTGAGACTGGGTGTGGCGGCAGGTGCCTCTCATCCCAGCACTTGGGGGGCTGAGACCAGGAGGATCGCTACAAGTCCGATCTGTGTAGTGAGACCCTGTACTGAATGCATAAAAAAAAAAAAAAAAAAAGAACGTTACAGCGTGCCCTCATCAACCTTATTCTGGCTCTTTCCTAAAGTCCACATGGCTAGGAAAGGCAAATGTTCTGAGTGGACTCAGGACATGAAGACAGCCACAGCAGTATGATGGAAGACATTCAGGAAGGAGGACCTACAGAGTTACTTCAGAAAGTGGCAAGGTTAGTGGGATAAGTATAGCAATATGCCCAATTGATATCCTGAGAAGCAGGAAACAAGAAACAGAGCCCAGGGAGGGCTGCTGTCTGTTGTAGGTCCCGGACAGCTGGGATTTACACCTGCAGATAGCGGCTTCCTTTGCTGGTGCCCTGTTTTGATCTCTTGCTTGGGATGTTAAGAGTTGTTACCTCCCCTCCTCCTGGTTACCTGTTAGCATCTGTGTGAACCTAGTGTTAGGCAAATAGTAGAAGACATAGTGATTTGTAATCTGTAAAGTAGTCTCGCACATTCCATAGCCTTCTTGTAGCCCTCAATAAAAGTGAGCTGTTTCTGTAGCTCGCAGCTCAGGGCTCACTTTGAGAGAGACAAGTCTCAGTGAGTCTTCTGAAGATTATTCATCGCGTCTTCATCTTCTCATTGTTTCTTTCAGCACCGACAACTGAGAATTACAACAATAAGCACATCAGAAGGGAGGGAGAGAATTATGAGGTGGTTCATGGCAATGTATCTTTCACTGTAATAATATCTTTTATATTTAATTTATTAAACCTGCACCATATTTTGATTCTACCTCACTTCTCTCATTGTGAGGAGGCAGACTGAAGGCTGAGTGCAGAGTTGTCCTGGTCCAAACCCCTCACCCAAGGTCCTTACTCCTGAATCTGAACAACTCCACAATTAGTAGCACTTTTGCCCTTGGGCACGGGAAGCACGTGGAGTTGTGTCCTCCTGCAGCTCTGTGGCTCCATGGCTACCTGGTCTGTGAAAGGGGTCAGCCTCTTAACAGCTGGCTGTGGAAACTGACTTCCTGTCCAACCCACCCTGACGAGTTGCTCACTTGCTCGCCCCCTGTGGGCAGTGCAGGGCACACTGTCAGATCCACTTCCTCAAGCAGCCTGGAGCAGGCTGACAGGACCAGGACCAGCAGTATGGCCGGGGAAACCGAGCTGAGCAAAGGGATGCCGTGTGAAGCACCCCAGCAGGCTACCGGTGCTGACATGTCCTTCAACACTTCCAGAGCGAGAAGGCATGACAGGCAGATGCCACACCAAGCCTAATGTCTGGGGACAGGAAAGAAGCCCGGGACAGAGCTGGGGACTCACAGGGCATAAAGGGGTAAACAGAGGTTGGTGAAAGATTTCAAATATGCATGGCATTGTTTTTCTTCATTTTTTTTCTTCTTCCTGTGTGGAAACTACATTTCTTTTTCCAACTAGAGAATGGACCTCATGTTTGTTTTGAAATATGACTTTGCAAGATTGAGGAGCGCTTGTTTTCTTTCTGTGTGCTATGAAACTAGAAAAGAACACTCAGGCAAAATGTGTAGGATATGTAGGCCTTACAAATTTTCTTCATTCTTTTTAACTTGAAAAAGAAATACAGACTCATCCTAAGCAATTCAACTCCTACAGAAAAATATAACACAGAAAACAAATGCTTTCCTGTAGTCCAACCTCCTGGTCCCAAATCACAATCACTGTACAGTATACTGATGTAGAATTTCACATGCTTTTATTTCAATGTGTAAACTAATATATCAATGTAAGTTTGTCTGTACCAGTAAATACAGAACTACCTAATTATTTTTTTAATTGAATATTTTTTATTGTTTAAATTTAACAATGGTTATATTACATATTTTCATCATCAGATCAGTTTAGATTAATACATATAGGTATATAAGATTGATCAAATGATTAAACATTAACACATTAAATCAACATTACTTTTTTTTTCTTTTCCCCTTTCTTTTTTTGAAAGTTGACATATTGCATATTGTCCTCACAATCATTCTACAGAGTACCGTGTGTGGGCATGACCCACCTCCCTATTGATGTTGCTTAGAAGAAAAAAAAAAAAAAAAAAAAGGAAAAAGGAAAAAGAAAAAATAAAGGAAAAAAAGATTCTTCTCTTTGGACTAAGAGGAAGCAGATGCATACACAGTCAAATGTTCTGCAATTGCAGTGTACCTAATTACTTTTAATGGCTATATAACATTCCACTATAGATTTTTATACATTTTTAATCAATCATTAGTTGGAAGATATTTGGGGTGCTTTTCAGTTTTTCTGTGATTGCAAACACCTTTTTACATAAACCTTTGTAAATGTATGTAGATGTTACTAAGAAAGCATTCTTAGAAATTTTCCTAGGAATTGACATGTTTTTTTTTTTTTTTTCAATTTTCCATTTGATAGATATAGCCAAATTGCTGTCAGAAAGGCTCTGTCCACTTATGTCCGAACAGTACATTTGGTCCCCAATTGTCCTGGGAGCTGGCAGGCTCTTCATACGCAGTCTGTCCTCAACAGAGACACAGCAGAACCCCAGGACTCTGCATTCTGTTCTGTGAATGTCTGTAGCTCACACATTTCTCTGGTGTCTGTTAAATTAGCACTAATAGCAACACAAAGATTTGCTCAAAAAAAGCCCACATTTATGCCAGTCTCTGGGCATTCCAAGTATGATTTCTTCTCTATGCGAGCTTTCAGCTTGTGAAAGTGGGCATGAATAGAGTCCAGCAGGCTGGGTTCCGGGCGGAGAAGAATGATGCAATCAGAATACTCATGGCAGTGTCTTTCACAGTGGCACCGGTCACTCTGGACAAAGCTGGGTGACAAAACGAAGATGGACTTGTAGCTCCTCTCAGTGCAGCTATTGATATTCTCAGTAATGTTCTTGCCGGGCTCAAAGTTTCTCTCACAAAGACAAATCAAGACAGAGCCATTTTCTTTCTCCAGATTGGGGACCAATTCATTCTTCACCCAGAGCGAATCATTGCACTGTATGAAATAAATGCGTGGAATTGAGCATTTCTCCTCAGTTGCCCTTGCGCTGTCCTCGTAGCCCCGTGCCATGTCTGCACCCACTGGCCCAGCAACCTGAGATAACAGTGCGCATCAAAGTAGAAGAAACAGACAGCCACATGTGTCGCCAGAGTCAACAAGAGGACAACAGTGACAATCCACAAAGCCATGTTGCAGGACAACTCAGAAAGATAAACATCTTTTCAACAGAGTCCCCTGAAGACTTGGAGGGTATTCACAGATGTATGATTCTGGCCATCCATCCACCATGCCCTTTGAATATTTTTCAAGCCGAGTGAAATTTCTCAATTCACAAGTACACTGGAATGAATTTTTCCCTGCATTTAGAGTCTTAACCTCCCTACAGCTCTGAAAATACTCCAGGGACGGGCTGAGAATTAAGCTCATTTCAATGTTCAGAATGAAGAGGCTGCTGAAATGACTGCACCCAGGGAGCTCAGTTAGAAAATTAAATGCAGTACTTAGCTCCGTAAAGGCTTCAGGTAAGTAATCTCCGTGGGGACCCTTTCAATTTTATTATAGTTCAGGTCAAGAATCTGAATGCTCCAGGGCAAGCACCTGAAAACAGAATCAGTGAAATTATCAGATGACAAGTCCATGCTGATCAAAGTCTCTGGCCACGGTTGGCCTTCACCGTTCATGTGCTGAAGTAGATTTGGCTTAGATCCAAGTACCTCAAGGCCGTGCGGTTAGCGAAGTAGCTCACTACAGAGAGTCTCCAGCTTACTGTCCTGCAGAATCAGGGTGTTCAAATGAGGCAGCTGGGGAGGGTTTTTAAAGAGTTCATCTGCTAAGATATTATTGGCAAAATTTTAATACCAGAAACATTGGGGAGAATTAGGGAAAAGCATATGTGACATTTTTGCATCTCATATTGTCAAATTTTCTATATCCAATTTCGTGAAAAGCAAGTAGATTCTATCCGGTGTAATAGAAAAACTCTGAAATGGATGCACTCCAGGTTTACAGTTCTCATTGCAATATTTGCATGGTCAAATGAACTGTGGTCAAAATACACCTGACCTACGAACATCACATCCTGGATCTGGAGGTATCCCACCGGTATATGCCACACAAGAAGAGGAGAAGGTCATCCCGAGTAAGTCAGCTTTGTTAAATAATAAGAGTGGACGTCTTGGAATTCTCTAAAGCAAGATGCCCTTGAGTGTTGTAATCTAGAAACTGGCTTTTGCCATCTATATTTGTCATTTTTAATATTCTTGAAACCTTGAGTCCATCACGCAAAAGAACCCAGAAATGTGTGTTCATTGGCAAAATGATGCAAAGCTTTGTGGTGCTTAGCAGGGGTAGCTGCCTTCCTCGTAGTAAAAGGGGCTTCTCAGCCTGAAGAAGACTGTAGTGAGGTGTAAGTGAGTGATTTTCTGGAAATCTGATTTTTGGATTTTTGCACCACTCACACTTAAGGTTTCCAATCTAGTTAGAAGCTCGATTGTTAGGTCAAAATCTATACCCTCCTCCATATCCCCTTACTCACCTTAAGATTTTTATTTATTTATTTATTTATTTATTTATTTTTGTCTTTTTGAGGCAAAGTCTCACTATGCTCACCTTAAGATTTTAAGAGGACTGAAAATAACATTTTATCATCAAATATTGCAAAACCTTGAATTATTATCATGGAGTTGCTCCTTATCTTTTCTATTTGCAAGTGTAGAGTCCCTGTGTCTGACTTTCACCAACACTTACCCATACCCAAGGGGGTGCTCATCAGGGAACAGAATGACTCCTGTCCTTACTCTGCTCCTCTTCAAGCCGGAGGCCAAAGAAACCTTGGCCGCGGCCAAATAATAACAATGCACAGTGATGAAGAACAGTTTCCATTTCTAGAAGGTTTTAAGAGTGTCTTATATTAAGCACTTTATACACACACTGTTAGGCAGGTCTCGGTGAATGCCGTTCCATATGTATGGATGCTATCATTTCACAGCACAAAATGGCACGTAACATAATCTCAAAACTATGTGTCAAAGCCAGCCCCATCCCCAGGGGTGGGCTGAGACAGCAACTGAGACTGAGCATGGTGGCGCACTCGTGTAATCCCAGCTCTTGCGAGACTGTAAACAGGCAGATCACTATGAGTTCAGTCTAGTAGTGAGACCCTGAACACCCTGTGGACCCTTTCCTAAAATAAATAAATAAATACACTAAGAAACAACAACAAAAAAATCTGTGTCAAAGGAGTAAATGGATGTTGTGGATTCCTGGAGGAGTAAAATGCATGATGGTTAAAGAGTAGGTTTATGGTTGGGGAGATAGCTTGGCAGTCTAAGTGCCTGCCTGGAAAGTGCAAGGACCCAAGTTCCATCCCAAGCTTTAGCTAATTGCACATAAGCAGTTAATTAGCCCCAAGACAAAAATAAGGCAAGAGAGACACAAAGTTTAAGGGGATAACAAGTAATTCAGTAATCAAGAAATGGCTTTATATACAAAATAGGATAGATGCACAGCTACTTTCCCTTAGTTCAACAAGAAGAAAGGTTTGTACTAATATTGTTTAGATAAGATATCATGTTGTCTGCATCTTGTACTTTGAATAACCACTACGAAGACAACAGTATGCAATGTATTAATTACTGTAACTGTCCTGCTAACCTGCTTTGAAACTGTCTCATTGCCATTTCTTTCTCATTCAAATTAATAAAAAATAAAATAAAATTTCAAAAGAAATGACTTTAATGAAATATTTAAAAATTCTAACATTATGTCAAAATTCATGTTGAAGAAATATAAAAAAATTTTTGCACTTCGAGAGGCTGAAGCAGGAAGATTGCAAATTTGCATCCAGCTTGACAATAAGTGACTTATGAATTCCTGTTTCAAAATAAAATAAATTTTAAGGCCAGCCAGATAGCTTAGCAGATTGAAGAGTCTGCTTAGGCAGACACAGGGACCAGGGTCCAATTACTGGCTGGCCCCACCGGCATGCTGAGACAGTGATTAACACTGGGCATGGTGGCACGCACCTATAATCCCAGCACTTGGAAGTCTGAAAACAGTAGAATCACTGAGTCCAATCTGTGTAGTGAGACCCTGTAAACTCTGTGCTAAAAATAAATAAATAGAGCCTGGTGAGATAGTTCAGCAGTCTGAAGCTCCTGCTTAGTCAACTGCAGGGACTGCAGTTTGATCCCTGGCGCCACAGGCTGTGCCAGCCCCACCCCCAGGGCAGGCTGAGCCAGCCATAATATAAATAAATAAAATAAAGTTTCAAAATGTGAAGGGGAAAAGAAAAGAATGAATCAATTAATTAATTAATTTTAAAAGGCTGGGAATGTGACTCTGTGAAAAGACTCTGGGTTCCATCCCAGTACTGCCCCTGCCAGATCATAGCCAGTAACAGCACTGAAGGTTTTCCTTTAGCCTCAGGCTCCAGTATTGCTTGGCTAATCCTCTTGTCCCCAACTCAGTTATAATCACTAAGTTGATAAAGGTGATTTTAGTGTCATCATCTGACAGAGCACTTCTTTGCCCTTTTTTTTTTTTTTTTTTTTCTTTTTTGAGACAAAGTCACACTATGCAGTTCAGGCTGACCTTGAGCTTACTTTGTTGCCTGGGCTGGTCTCTAACTAGCAACAGCTCTCCTGCCTCAGCCTCCTGAGTGCTGGGATTACAGGTGTGCACCACCAAACCCAGCCTTTACTGTAATATTCTAAGTGTGGGAACCCTTACCCTTGAAGAAGGTAGCTGAACCTACTCTGGTTTCAACGATTCCATCTCCTCCCTGCCCCACACCACAGTTGTCTCTGGAACTGTAGTGAAAGAGGAACTAACTTTTTCTGAAATTCTCTTAATATAAGAAAGTAAAAAATGAGGTCTTCTCTCTCAGCCAATGTATGTGTATGTTGGCATTTTATAAACGTGGGATATAAACCTTTGATGAAAGAGGTATATGAGGGGACTGGGGAGATAGCTCAGTAGAATAAGTGCTTGCCTGGCAAGCTCAAGGTCCTGAGTTCAATCCCCTGTTGGGGGGGGGGGGCGACCATAACAATAAGAATGATGGTGGTCACTATTACCAATGAGGAAGCTAACACTTAGAGAGTTAGTGACTTAAAGCAATGGAGAAAGAACTTAAGCTCAAAATCCCCTGGTCCCTTCTGAGGGGTTGTTAAGCTCAAATCAAGACCCTGCAATGATGTGGCTCAGGCTATAATGGCCCAGGTATTTCCTTTAGCCTGGCTGGCTACCCCAGTGGCCTCTTCCTTTCTCTCAACCCCGTGTCCTCTCTCTGAGTGGTGACACTGCTAGGTGCCACAAAGCTCGGAGATGTTGTTGATGGATAAGTACATTGTTAAGAGTCACGTGAATCCAAGCAGAACTCAAGGTGCGCACAGCCCTAATTAGCAGCTCCACGCAGCGGGTCTGTGAGCCGAGCTCAACAGCAGCCGCGTGCCCTTTCTTGGTCACCATGAACTTCTGGAGGAAACTGCACTGTATGAGATCCAGCCATGCAGCCCACACACAGACACAGACAGACACGGAGCTGCTGAACTGGGTAAAAGCCCAGCAGATACTCTTCAGGCACATGTCTCAGCCAGCAGATGTTGTTAGCATGGATCACTGGCAAACAGAAGCTAGAAATGCCTAGTCCCTATTGCCTGGGACCATACACACTGAACCGGCTGATGAGGTTAACCTGCAGTCAGCGGCAGAAAGCCCCAACCCACGAACACCCGCAGACGACTGCTCTGATAGATGGCCCGAGGCGTCGCTGATCCTAATCCTTAGACAAAGTAAGGCATGTTTGAAAATCTGCGCGAGTCTGTTCTGCTTCCATCCACATAAGCTCATATGATTTCCTCTTTAGACAAGATCCAAGTAACCCTTATTTCTTTTTCACAAATGTCGCAATGAACGAACCTAACAGTTCTTACCATGGGGCTGGCACCTTCTTGCTGAGCTGCAGGTGTGTCGATGTTCACTGCCGGGGTCAGAATTGGGTGCAGGAGCAGCTTGAACACACTTTCTGCGATCCTAAATCCCTTTCGCCCTCTACTGCATGCCAGTGGAATTACACATTACAGAAATTCATCATCTGAGTGCTTTTCTTTTTATGGCTGGTTCAGCCCTCCCTGGTGGCGGGGCCGGCGAGCTTGTGGTGTTGGGGATGGAACCAAGGTCCCTGTGCTTGCCTAAGCTTGCCTAGGCAGGTGCTCTAGACTGCTGAGCCATCTCGCTAGCCCAAAGTGCATTTTTTTATTGTGATAAAATAAAGGTGACAGAAACTTACCATTTTAACCACTTGTGGGTGTGCAAGTTGTGGAATTGTGCAACTGGCACCACCATGCATCTCTAGAGCTTCTCGTCCTCTCCCATGGCAGCCCCTGCCTACTAGTCACAATTGCCATTTCTTCCCTGCTGCTCTGCTTTCCATGCCTGTGAATTCACACGCTATCGAGATGGCATGTGGGTGAGATCTTACCATATCTGTTATTTTGTCACTGACTTGTCCACTTAGCTGTTTCCAGGGTTCTTCCACAGTCTAACATATCTTAGAATAACCTTCCTTTTAAGATTGAATGATGATCCACCGTACACACACACCACTGTGTATGTATTCATTTATTAATCTATTAATACATATGCATTGTCTTCATCTTTTGGATTTTATGAATAATACTGCTGAGACTTGGGAGGACAGATATCTCTTCAAGCCAATGTTTTCAATTCTTTTGAGTACATGAGTTATAACAAAATTATGGTGAATGTTTACATTTTAAAAAATTGTTACAGCCAGGCGTGGTGGCGCATGCCTGTAATCCCAGCACTTGGGAGGCTGAGGCGGGAGGATCGGTGAGAGTTCGAGACCAGCCTGGGCTACAAAACTGAGCTCAAGGCTATCCTGAACTGTACAGCGAGACCCTGTCTCAAAAAGACAAAAAAAAAAAAATTGTTACAGTAAAAGCACATTGTCACTAATCACCTTCAAAATACTTGCTTTCACCTTGAGCATGCTTGTCCGGTTGTTCTGGCCACTTTCTCAAGCAGTTCTGGAAACCCTGTGTTCTAAGTGTCTCTCCTTGTGCTGTCATGGCTGTCTTGATGTCCTGGACTGATTCAAAACATTCATCTTTCATTGTCATTATGGCCATGGAGAAAACCGGAAGTTATAAAACGCCAGATCTAGTCAACATGTGGATGAGGATACACCATAATATTTTATTTGACAGAAAATACTGTGTATGTTTGATCAATGAGGGGAGATCAGAGCACATGGTAAATGTCTAAATAAGAATATTTATTACAAAATAAATTTATTACAGTAAGACATATTGGCATGAATGGCTCTCAAAATACTCCTCCCTCAATCTGAACACAATATTTCGTCATTCTTGGCAGTGTCACGTGTCTTACTGCCATAAGATTTTTTAACTTAAGCACTCATTATATGTATTTTTGTGTACCTAGATGTGGCATTGCTAGGGCTATGGTAATCCAATATTTAACTTTTTGAGGAGTTTTCACCCCATTTTTCCACAGTATCTTAGCATGCCCTGATGGACTTTTGCTTCAAGACTCAGGTCAGTCATCCTTCCCACTGCATGGTGGGTGGCTGAAAGGAGATGAGAAGGAAGAGGAACTGTGGCTCTAGGGTTTCACAAGTCTAACTGAAAGGGGTTGGAAAGCATTAGCCAGAGGCCTTGCCTTGAAGTGAAGGGATAAAGCCAACATGATATCCTTTATGTGGGTTGCAAAATACAGACCATTGTTTTTTAACGCACCTTAATGGCTGACTTACACACCGGTGGCTGGAGATCACCAATGCAGATAAAAACTTCCAAATGAATTTGTCCACAGAAGAAAGGACCAATCAGAAAATGAATGACCATAACAGGTTTATGTAAGTATAAACCTGAGGAAGGGCTCAATTCTTAAATAAGTTTTTTTGCAATAATATTGGGACTTTAGAGTTTAAAATGTAATGCATATATTTCTACATTATGATAGGGAATGAATTACACAAGAAGTTACTATATAAAACAACAAAAATAAGTGACACCTATTTGCTCTTTTGCACAACCAAGCACGCACAAGCAGGTCTGCCTTACGCAAGCACGGGAAACAGTGCTGGGCCCATACTCGCCAGGAGCAGTGGAGAGGAGGCTCCCAGCTTGTTGAATGAACTCATCTCTAAAATATTTTTCACTTGAGAAATTCTCACACAGGAGCTGGAGAGATAGCTCAGAGGCATAAGCACCTACCTGGCAAGCTTGAGGACCAGAGTTCAATCCCTGGCCCCACATGTGGTCTCGGCCACAGATTCCCAAGGAGCACTGTCTCAGTCCCAGATGCCGGGGTGTGCCACCTCAGCCCCAGATGCAGGCACCCACTGTGTGGCCCAGAAGCAGATGTGGTGATGCAGACCTATAATCCCAGCACTCAGGAAATTGAGCTACAAGGAGCTCTACAAGTTTGAGTCCAGCCTGGGGGCTACAAAAGTGAGCACAAAGTTAGCCTGAACTATATGAGACCCTGTCTCCAAAAAAAGAAAAAGAAAAAAAGAAAAAAAAAAGAGAAAAGAGAAAAGAAAAGAAACAAAAAAAAGAAATTCTCAAGCAAGTATGATCAGCACATTCATGTTGTATATTTCCCTCTCAAGAGAGAGAGAAAAAAAAATCACTTGGAGTTTTTGATTCAGACACAGTCTTCCTCTGTCCAGAGATGTCTTAGATACTTTCCTCATGCTGACACAAATGTCCAACACTAGAGGCTGAAGGAGGAAAGGTTTATTTAGCTCACAGTTTGTAAAGGCTGCAGTTGGCTCCAAGATGAGGTAACACATGGCAGAGGGCAGAGCACCTCTTGCTGTCCCTTATATTGGATTTAGTCTACTGTGGTACTGAACCAAAGTGACCGATCCGGAAGCCACTTACCCTTAATTCCAGCACTTGTAATCTCAGCATTGCACTATGAACCAATCGCTCACCTCCAAAACAGCCCTAGAACTACGTGAGGCTTTGAGGTACTTCTAGGCACAGATCATAAGAGACCAATGTGTCGCAACACTTTCCATTATCAGCATGTAAAGGCGTTTTTAACTTTTAATTTGTTCACCAAAACCAAATTGTTCCAGGTAAGGGACTGACACAGCCATATCATCCTCTCACCCAAGTCTGCATTAATTCTTGAGTTCAGGAAGTATTCCATATTGGACACTGGCCAGCTCTCCCCACCAAATGCACAGAGCATGCAGGAGAGCCCCACTTGACCAAAGGGGAAGCCAGTTGAGAGAGAATAAGAAACTTGCTCAAGATCATCATCCAGTGAGAGATAGAACCAAGTCTCAAAACTGAGGCGGTCTGGTCCTAAAGCCCCCAATGTTTTTTTCCTTCATGTTCCCAAGAATTTATGTACTACTCCTGTCTTCCCCTGGGATCTCTAAAATCTCTAAAACCCTTCTTCACAAACAGCAGCAGAGAATATGCTTAGAACTCCTTGTGCAAATAACTTTCCTATGTAATGATTCTGTTCTTTTAAATTCTGTCCCCTCCTCTCCCCTTCTCTCTTCCCCACCCCTCCCCTTCCCTCTCTCTCCCCCCTACCTCCCCTTCCCTCTTCTCTCCCTCTCCCTCCCTCCATTCCCCTATACATTCTCTCTTTTCACCATTCCTCTCAACCTATATTTCTCCCTTCATATACTGGTTGCAAAGAACAGAGCACCTGAGGTCAGCTTAAGTGGCTGGAAGTTTGTTTTAAAGGAGCCACAAGAAGTAAAGAAACACAAAAGGACCTCAGCCGGGCTCACAGAGCCTGAGCAATGGCTTTGGCCTGGTGCCTGGTGCCCGAGCCATCCTGCATCCTCCACCTCCCCCGTGTTCTCAGCTCTGGCTATGATTTGGCTTCATCTCAACACTTCCTTGATCGTTCCTCCTTCTGTCACCCACTTCTCCTTAGTGCTGCTGCCTTTGCTTCTGCTTCCTCCTAGAGGCCTTTCTCCTGGCTGACAGGCAGGCCTGAGGCTCATCCTGAGCACATTTCCTCTAAGATGAAAAATCTCAGCATTCAAAGTGGAGTCTCTCTGACCTTGCCAGATACAAAAGTTACATTTTTTTTTTTTTTTTGTGGGACCAGGGTTTAAACTCACGACCTTACACTTGCCAAGCAGGCACTTGTGCCTCGGAGCTACCTCCCCAGCCCCTTTATCTTGGTCTTAACCATCCAGCGGAAAAGTCTAGCCACGAGGTATGAAAAGGAAAGCCATATTAATATGCTGAGTTGTAAAAGGCTCAAGTCAACAGCTTCCAATAATGCCAGAGGAGCTGATAATCCATTACTGTTATGGCCTATTGGACTAAATACACAGCTACTTTGTCTTCGTGCAAAGGAAAGAAAGGTCTGTACTAATGATGTTTACACAAAAAATCATGTCTGCATCTTGTACTCTGAACAGCTATGATGAAGACAGCAATATGTGATGTATTAATTATTGTATAAAAATAAAGTAGAAAGTGAAAAAAAAAATCAAGTGGAATCTCTTCACTGGGTAGAGACCTGGGCACCCCCCAAGAGTCTGCTGTCTGGCAGGGCCTGGGCTCTCTGATGCACACCAGCCAGAAAAATTGCTTGACAGAGCTGCTTTCAGATGGAAAGAAGGACCTAGGCTGCTTTCTCCACAAAGATACTGCAGCTCCTATGGCTTGGTATGTAGTATAAATAAGGCTCCTTTATTTTTCATTAGATACCATGGCGACAGAAGTCATTTCTTCTTCATCACATATTAAAGATAGCAAATTTCCCATGTTAGGAGATTCGAATCATTTCTTAATTTATTTACTACGCTTCATTGAAAATTGAAATTGAAATATGTTTAATTCAAACAAATTCAAGTAGTTGGCATAGTAGTACATGCTTGTAATCCCAGAACTTAGGAGGCTGAGACAGGATTGTTGTGAGTTCAAGGTCAGCTTGGGCTATACAGTGAGTTCAAACCTGCCTGAATATAGACAGACCCCATCTCAAAAAAGAAAACCCACAAAGAAATATTGCAGAGAAAAAAGAAGGGGTGGAGGGTGAAGTGGAAAAGATAGAGGATAAAAGGAGAAAGAAAAGGATAGGGAAAAGAATGGGCAGCAACAAAGCAGAGCAAAGTAGGTGGAAGGCAAGGAACAGAAGGGAATGGGGGTAGGAAGAACAGAGAAAATGGAAGAGAGGAGTTGAAGAAGAAGGGACAAAAGGAAAAGCGGAAAGGATTGGGGGAGAGTCTGGGTTTCTCATCCAGACAGTTATTCTTATAAGTTCATGAATGAGTTGGTGAGGGTCAATGTTAGGCATAGATGCAGGGATCATTTACATAATAAACATCCTATCAAACGCATGAGCATGACGAATTCCTCTGGATCTCCTTGCTGGTATCCAAATGTGCTGTCACTTTGATTGAATGCAAAGAAAATTACACAGTGAATTATTACAGGTAAGGCATTTTCCAATAATCTAATATTCTTTTTTTTAAGAATCTAACATTCTGTTAGAGTCGACTCATATGAAAGGATGGCAGCCAAACTTGAATTTTCAAGCGTTTTGTAAGCCAGCTGTTAAAACAACCATTATTAAATACAATTATATCGAATCGTATTTAAGTGACCCTATCTAAAAAAACAAGTTATTAAGCATTCAGAACTTGTCCCTTGCTAATCATTTTATTGTATATTTACCTATTATCATGATTGTGAGTCATCACATCTATTTTAGCCTTACAGTAGCTGTATTACACCAAGATATTCATGTTTACCTCTTTTCAACTCCACTCTTAATAGTACAAACCATTGCATCTGCTTTTGGGTGGAGATTTATATCACCAAATTGACAAGCCATAAATTAAGATTATCTATTGTTCTGTTAATGTTTTAGACAAGAAAATGTTAACAGGTTGTTTGCTTGTTTGTGGTGCCAGAGATCAAATTCAGGACCTTAAGTTTGTCAAAGCTTTTTCTTAGTTTTTTTTTCCCTTTATTTATTGCACGCCATTCTATCTGACACCATTTATACCAGATTAAATTTGAAAGGAAGAGAGAAGGAAAGAAAAGAAAAAAAAAGTAAAGGAAGCAGAAAGAGCAGTTCTGTGGCTTAATGGGCCCTGTTTTATTAAAGGCAACAGTTGGGTGGAGACTTTCACGGGCTCTGCCTCTTAGATTGCTCAGTGTGAACATCATGAGGAGCTGTGTAAAGTTTGAGGCTGAGCTGAAAGCTCTGTTCTCCCCAGGACAACAGCTCATCATTACGCTTCATGATGTTCTTCTAGCTAATAACTTCCCTATCTTTTATTCTGTTAACTTTCTATCTCTCTGTGACAACTTTCACCACCTATTGAAATAACCCTCCAGCCAAAATTTTAATGTAATCAAGTCTAGGAAATAGGGGCCTGGCGGGATGGCTCAGTGGTCTAAAGCGCCTGCTTGGGAAAGCTTGGGCGGCTTCAGGGACCGCGGTTCGATTCCCGGCACCACATGCTGCGCCAGCCCTGCCTTCGGGGCGGGCTGAGCCGGCCATAAAAATGAGTGAATAAACAAATAAAGGTTCTGAAAGAAGAAGAAGAAAAAAAAAGGAAAGCTTGGGCGGCTGCAGGGACCACGGTTCGATTCCCGGCACCACGTGCTGTGCCAGCCTTGCCCTCAGGTCAGGCTGAGCCGACCATGAAAATAAATAAAACAAACAAAAGTTCTGAAACAAGAATAAAAGAAATAAAAAAATAATAAAATAAAAGTCTAGGAAATAACCAACCACCTACTCCTAGTGACTTTCTGTCCTCTTGCTCCAATAAACACGGAGGCTGCCACAGAGCTAACATCCTCGGCAGTGGACAGCCAGCACCGAGGAATGTCTTTCCCCTTTCTGCCTTTTAAACCTCCTATTCTTTTCCTGTTTTCTCCCAATTATAGTGGACTGCATCCTCCAGGAGCTCCCTGGGACAGACTGCCTCGTGATTAACTTTGAGAAAAACTTCAATGCCGTGGCTCATACTTGATCGATGATGCACCAAATTCTAAGTGTCAAGTAACTTTCCCACACAATTTGGAGGTATTTGTTTCCTAGGTTCCAGTACTGCTTCAAGACATGCAACACCTTTTTAACATCTGATTCTTCGTTTGTGCTTTAGTTTATTTTTGGTACTGAAAATTAAAGTCAGGACCTTTCTGTCTCTGGAAGTTTTCATGATCATTGTCCTACAATTTCAAGAAAAAATTGCCTTGGTCTGGGGTTTTGTACTGTCCATTTTCCTGGGCCTTGTTAGGAGATTCATGCCCTATAGTGAAATTTCTATTTTATCTCTTTTGTAATGTCACCCCCTTCACATTCCCTTCCTGGGACACTAGAGTGGATATGAACTTCCTAACTTAGGATCTGATTTTTTTTCTCCGGAATTGTCAATTTTTCCTTATGTTCTAATTTTTTTTTCAATTTTTTTATTGTTTAAATTTAACAATGGTTATATTACATATTGTCATCATCAGATCAGTTTAGATTAATACATATAGGTATATAAGATTGACAAAACAATTAAACATTAACCTTTCTAAATCCACATTACTTTTTTTTTTCTTTTCCCCCTTCTTTTCTTTGAAAGTTGACATATTGCAAATTCTCCTCACAATCATTCTATAGGGTGCAGTGTGTGGGCATGACCCACCTCCCTATTGATGTTGCATAGAAAAAAGAAAGAAAGAAAGAAAAAAAAAAGGAAATAATATACTTCTCTTTGGACTAAGAGGAAGCAGATACATATATAGTCAAAGGTTTTGCAATTGCAGTGTGCCACCAGTGAAGCATGTGATGTTGGAGGCTATTGAATCTAAGCCTCCTAAAGCTCATCTCACCAATATAGCTCTGCGTTCCATGCATTGTAATTAAGGATTTTTTTTTTTTTTT
>PVJA010040868.1:7580-18340 GCA_004027025.1 Myocastor coypus | reverse complement strand
TTTTTGAGACAGGGTCTCACTGTGCAGTTCAGGCTGGCTTTGAGCTCACTTTTGTAGCCCAGGCTGGTCTCGAACTCGCAGCAATCCTCCTGCCTCAGCCTCCCAAGTGCTGGGATTACAGGCGTGAGCCACCACGCCCGGCACAAAACTGGCAATGTTGAAGGCTATTGATTTAAACCTCTTACAGCTCATCGTACTAACCTAGCTCTGCATTTTATGCTTCATAATTAAGCTTTTCTGTTGAGTGATCAAATGTAAGCCAAAGCAAGACCTATCTAACAAAACTTTCCATCATTTGTACTTTCCAGGGTCAAATCTCCTCAGGATTAACTTTGGAACCATGTGTAGTGCTTTGTAGAACTGTTGTCAGTGTCAGCCATCGAGATGAGTCATGGCCAAAATTTATTTATTTATTTTTGTGATACCAGGGATTGAACTCAGGACCCTGTGCTTGCCAGTCAAGCATTTATTCTACTGAGCTATTTCCCTTGCCCTGGGTAAATGCTTTTTTTTTTTTTTTTTTTTTTTTTTTTGAGACAGGGTCTCACTGTGCAGTTCAGGCTGGCCTTGAGCTCACTTTTGTAGCCCAGGCTGGTCTCGAACTCACACTGATCCTCCTGCTTCAGCCTCCCGAGTGCTGGGATTACAGGTGTGAGCCACCACACCCGGCTGGGTAAATGCTTTTTAATTGATGTTACTGTATATATGTGTACATCTATGCCTGTACGTAAAATGTATTTACTTAAAGATTTAAAAATTCATTTAAAAATTTCTTGCTTCAGTTTAAGAAATTGATAATTACTTCTGGAGAGTGTAATAGGAAATACTTTTATACTTTTAATGTCTTATATTGTTTACCAACTCAGTGTTATGAAATGACTTGTATTGCTTTTATAATCTTAAACTGTCACAGTAACATTTTCTTTTTTTTTTTTTTAACTTTATTTATTTATTTATTCACATTATGGCTGGCTTATCCTGCCCTGGGTGTGGAGCTGGTGTAGCATGCGGTGCCAGGGATCAAACCATGGTCCCAGCAGTTGCCTAAGTAGGCACTTTAGACCACTGAGCTCTCTTGCTGGCCCCACAGTAACATTTTCTTAAACTGTTACAAAACTCATGTTACTCAGTGAAAACCTTTGTGAGTGTTCGTTTTCATCAGGAGAAAATCTTATTCCATTTTCAGTGGATTAGAGATTTATGTTTTAGGAATCTGTCATCTTGGGAATAAATTTATAGATCAAACCTACTAGTTCTACTACTCTGCTAAATAAAAATGAGCTACACTAAAATGAGCAATGTTAAAACTTAGTCTTGTCACACACTTCCTCAAGGGTTCTAGGCTTTTTCATAAAGGATTAGGTGCTTATTATAATTCCATTAAGTATTACTTTTATGTTTTTAGATCAAATGCATCATTCTCCAGCCACAGGCAAGCATACACTATAAATAATTTTATCTTCCTAACACGTGATATTACTATGAATAATGAAAGATCTTAATATTTTTTCACAGCAAGAAAGATCACATTTTCTAAACTGATTTTTCGTAGCTGAATCCTTTCAGTAAAAAGACTCTGCAGTCATTTCTGGCTTAGGGTTGCAATAATCATCTCCTTCATCTTCCTCTAGCAGTATCTTCCTATAAGTCTGTCGCTCAACTGCATATAAGGTTTTCGCATCAACTTATTTTTTCTCTTCCCACCATGCTAGTGGCCACTTGCTGACTAGTGAAGAGGGTTAAGAAAAATTCAGTAGCTAGAATGAAATCACTAAGAGTTGCCTTGATAAATATATCTCATTGTGAGCCAGACATGGTAGCATGCACCTGTAATCTGCTACTGGGGAAGCTGAGACAGAAGAGTTACAGGCTAGCCTGAACAACTCAGCAAGGCACCATCTTTACATTAAAAAGAAAAATTAAAAGAAATGTAGTTTCCATAGAGAGACACTAGAACCTGGAGTGACATGCACTATAAGTAAGGCTGCTGAGTAATTTGTCCTGGTGCGGAACCTTGGAGAGTCCAGAGGGACACTATTAATATTATGTCTAGGCAAGACATATAAAACAAGCTTGTGCCTTGCTCTAATTAAAACTGGTATGATGCATTATGAAAACAAAAAGAAAAGAGATGATTGGAAAAATAAAATAACTGAAATAAAGGTCACTATTCATTTCAGATCTCCTAGCACTTTAAGAAATTTGCTTTTAATAATTATATACAGTTAAGTTGTGTAACTTGTGTAGAACCTTGGTTCAAATGTCTATTGCATGAAAGACACCTTTAAGGGAAGGCTGCCCAGCGTAACTTCTGAAAGTGGAACATGCGCTTGGGTACATGAGAAGGTGGAAGATAATTGGTTGCAGGAACAAGTATGCCATAGGTATATTCATTTACTATCAAAAGTTAGTAAACCAGCTATCATGGAGTTGGAGTAATTATTTGAAAGTCCTCATCCAAATCTCTCTTTTCATCTGCTACAATTCCCAGGACTGTTAAAAGCTTTAATCCTAGCCCCAACCAATAATTATATGTGCTTGTTTCTTTCGTTTTGTTTTGTTTTTTGTCTTTTTGAGACAGGGTCTGGCTATGCAGCTCAGGCTGGCCTTGAGCTCATTTTTGTAGCCCAGGCTGGTCTCGAACTCGCAGTGATCCTCCTGCCTCAGTCTCCCAGATGCTGGAATTACAGGCATGCACCACCATGCCCGGCTATATATGCTTGTTTGGCTTAAGGAGTAAATTAACTTTTTTAAAATTAAAAAAAAAAATTTTTTTAATTTTATTTTTTTCTTGTTTCAGAATTTTTGTTTGTTTGTTTATTTATTTTTATGGCCGGCTCAGCCTGCCCTCAGGGCAGGGCTGGCGCAGTATGTGGTGCCGAGGATCGAACTGCAGTCCCTGCAGCCGCCTAAGCTTTCCCAAGCAGGCACTTTAGACCACTGAGCCATCCTGCCGGGCCCCAGTAAATAAACTTTGTATGTGGTTCCCCCCAAAGACGTATATGACAAGCAATTCTATTTTGCACTTTTTTTCAGAATGGCAATAAATGATACAGGATATGACAAATATAGCTGCTACTGTCTAAAATGTTGAACTACTTTAAGCATACTTGCTTAAATATTTCCAGTTCAGAAAGCAAAAAATTTTTTTAGGATAACTTGACAAGACGCCTACAAAGTAAACTTTTGAATGCATTTTCAAACATTGTGGTTGTCAACACATTTATTTGTTTTCCGAAGTCAGCTGCCTGGGGTCAGGCAGGCACATAGGCCCTGCGTACAGAGGCACTCAGGGAGCAAAGTCTTGTTTGCCTTCCAAACAAGCCACCCATCAGGGCAGGGGGAAATGCCAGCTGCATGTGTACAGCAGACAGCTGAGCACCAGGTACACTGTGGAAAGCTACAAGTCATCTTGATAAATATGAGCTGTGCCTGGGCTGAATACTGGACCCACGCTGCTGTCCAAGAAGGAGAACTGGTTTCACATGCCACCTTTGTGCGTCCACTCAACCAGCTCATTTGTTTTGTTGTTGTTGTCGCAGCACTGGGGTTCAAAGTCATGACCTTGCACTTGCCAGGCAGGCACTTGTACCATGGAGCTATCTCCCCAGGCCCCCAGCTCATTCTTTTACCTGTGGATTGAGAGGTTTTGTTTTGTTTTTGTTCAGGGTCTCACTCAACTCCGACTCAGCCTGGATGGTCTCAACTATTCCTATCCTGCCCTATAATCTAGAAACAATGAGTCCCTGGTAGCAGCCCATAGGAGCAACTTTTTTTTTTTTTTTTTTTTTTTGCAAAGAATCCTTCAAGATTAATAAGATAGCAAAGATGTTATGCTAAAGAGCACAGCAGAAATGATAACAGAGAATGATATGTCCCTCTGGATATGCAGGGCTCTGCCCTGGCCATCAAGCCTACAAAACTGACCTTCCTTGGGATACTTCAAAGCAGAAAGTTTCAAGGTACTACTATAAGACCTTAGCACCATCTCATTTTCCAACAAATAATGATGGCTGTCATCCAAATCATAATTACTACTAATAGTAATAAGTTTAAGAAAGGAGACCCAGAGTTTCCGGGCTCAGAGGTTTTCCCACTTTGAGGGAACGTTTCAAGAAAAATAATTCACACTTATAAAATGAGGCAAGGAGTGGACAGATAGCTCAGCAGACTAAAGTGTCTCCTCAGGCAGATGCAGGGGCTAGTGGTTTGATCCCCTGCCTGCCGGGCCTGCCCCACCTTCCGGGGGCACCCTAAAACTGATTGAGAATGGATGTGGTGGTGCACGCCTGGAGTCCTAGTGCTTGGGAGGCTGAAAACAGGAGGATCACTGCAAGTCAGATCTATATAGTGAGATCCTGGAGACCCTATACTTAATACATAAAATGAGATAGAAAAAATATTGAAAGACATTGTAAGGAGCCTCACAGGGCTTTTGAAAGGGGCTTGCTTTGTGAGGCTAGAGCATAATAACCATTGGCTTTCCTGTGTTCCCCTCATATCACACATGCAGTAATACTTCTTGTTGCACAGAACCAGGTGAAAACAATACCCACATTACTGTACCCCCCAGACCCCTGCTGAGTACTTTACTTGGGTATGCTCTGTTGGTATCCAAACATAGTATGGGGTCAAGATGAGGAATGAATGAATGCTGCTACACAGCGATACCTGGTGAATGCTGCTGCTTGGGGACTCTGGGCCACTCTCAGTGCTTCCCAGTACTGATCAATGAATTCTTACAATAGCCCTAGAAGGTGAATTTTCTTACTAAAGTCTTCATTTACAGCTGAAGCATTCAAGACACAGAAGTTAACGCAACTGTTGGTGGCCACACGGCCAGCAATGGTGCAATTTAAAGCCAGGTGGGCTAGCTTCTAAGCCTGTGTTCTCACCACATCTGCTTCCAGATAAGGCCTGTAGATGATCATCGGCCAGCAGGATTTTTTGAAGGTCAACTTTTATTCATGCTTGAGTTTGGCACAAACTTCTCTTGCATTAGCTTATGGCGTGCAGTTCTTAGGTATCTCAAAATTGGCCCCTTGCTAGCAGGAGAGGCAAATGCTTCCCAGCCCAGACTTATTAGGACCCAAACTTAGTTAAAAGAAACATAAGAGAAAAGAAAGGACTGAAGCAAAGTCACTATAAGAACCTGCTGGGGGGCCCGGCAGGATGGCTCAGTGGTCTAAAGCTTTCCTGCTTAGGAAAGCTTAGGCGGCTGCAGGGACTGCGGTTCAATCTCTGGCACCACATGCTGCGCCAGCCCTGCCCTCGGGGCAGGCTGAGCTGGCCATAAAAATAAATAAATAAACAAATAAAGGTTCTGAAACAAGAAAAAAATAATAATAAAATAAAATAAATTAAAAAAAAAAAAAAAAAGAACCTGCTGGGAGAACCTAAAATATAGTGTCTGTTGCCCACCCCAAGTTTTGTTTTGTTTTGTTTTTATTGTATTTAGTACAAGGTCTACAAGGTCTCAATACACAGACCAGACTCATAGTGATCCTCCTGTTTTCAGCCTCCCAAGCCCTGGGATGACAGGCTCGCACCACCACACCCAGTCTCAATCTCAGTCTCAGCGCGCTCCAGGGGTGGGGCTGGCAGAGCAGGCCAGGGATTGAAACCCCAGCTCCTGCATCTGCCTAAGCAGGCACTTTAATCCACTGAACCATCTGGCAGGCCCTTCTCCACCCTAAGTTTAAAAGATAGTGATGCCAGGGCTTAGAGAGAATTAGTTGCCTTGCCCAGGACCACAGCCAGGCCAGTAAGACAATCTTTCTTCCCATGAAACTATTTGACACAAATGTAACAAGAAAAGAAATTCAAATATATTTTTACTATTCCAAACACACACACACACACACACACACACACACACAGAGAGAGAGAGAGAGAGAGAGAGAGACCTTGCTGTAATAATATTAAGGAAATTGAATTCAAAGAATAAGGCCACCCCTCAAATGAATGTCATCCATTTTCTCATAGCCTTGAGAATGTAACCTCTCTGAGCCTTCCTGCTTTCCCACTGTGCTTAAGTCAGGACAATCCCCCTGGGCTGGTTGGCATCATTTGCCCCTATAGATCTCATCTCTCCCCTCCCACCATGCTCTGGGTATCAGGCCATCTTACATAGCCTGCCAGAGATTGCTTGACCAGTGAGGAGCCCAGCAGAGGACTGGAGGGTGTGGTGACTCTTCTGCCTTGCTAGGCTCGCTGCTTCTGGCTTTGTCAACAGCACTCATTCCCTGCTCCACCACAGTCTGTTCTCTCCTCTAGGCACAGAAGCTGGAGCAGCTCCTACCTGGAGGTGACATGGGTCACTGTGTCCTCTCACGTGGTCTCCCCTCTTCTCATATTTCCTAAATAGGCTCTTTATTGAATTCCTTGCAAATTACCAAATTTGAGTATGCCACCAGCTTCAGATAGGATCCCTGGCTGAAACAGATAGTTCACTAAGTAAAGTATTAGAAGAATTAGGGAGAAAGGAATTTGGAAGGTTAGCTCCCCTACTATCCTGAAGTGAGCCATTGAACTTCAGATGGGAAACGGGAAAAGGAGAAGAGTGTACATCAGCCAACACCTCCGGCCCCTGCAGCCCACGTTTCCCAAAGGCACTACCGCTAAGTCCCAAGCCAACAGAAGCAGCACATCTCTGCCAGTGAGGAACAGGACCTCCAGGAAAGGGATTAATCTTAGAACTAAAACTGATGAAAAAGATTCTACCTGAATGCCAACACCTTTAGCTATTAAACTCTGCAAGATGACAGCCCTGGGTCGTCCAGATAGCTCAGCAGAATAAAGCACCTGCTTAGGCAGATTGAGGGACCAGGACTCGATTCCTAGTATGCCATGCTGCCCCCACCTCCAGGGTTCACTGAGATGGTGATTGAGACCAGGCATGGTGGCACACACCTGGAATCCCAGTGCTTGGGAGGCTGAAAAACAAGAGAATCACTACAAGTCTGATCTGTATAGTGAAACCCTAAAAGACTCCATAATAAATCAATCAATCAATCAATAAAATGACAGTCTTAAGTTTTGGGGTGCCAATAAAAAGTATTCCTTATTTCTTAGTCTTCCCTTAGTTGATGCCCATAAAATCTCAGTGTGTACCATTGTTCAGTTAAGGGTTGTGAGAGTTTCTTTTTGTTTTGCTTTGTTTTTTCTTGTTTTCAAAACCTTTGTTTGTTTATTCACTCATTTTTATGGCGGGCTCAGCCCGCCCCAAGGGCAGGGCCAGCACAGCATGTGGTGCCGGGGATCAAACCAAGGTCCCTGAAGCCACCCAAGCTTTCCCAAGCAGGCGCTTTAGACCACTGAGCCACGCTGCCGGGCCTGTGAGAGTTTAAATAACATGCATAAGTTATTTTGCTGTTCCAGGGATGGAAAAAGAGAAAGCAGTTCTCTTTTTTTTTTTTCTTGTGTCAGAACTTTTGTTTGTTTATTTATTTTATGGTAGGCTCAGCCTGCCCTGAGGGCAGGGCTGGTGCAGAACGTGGTGCTGGGGATCAAACCATGGTCCCTGCAACCACCTAAGCTTTCCTAAGCAGGT
Organism: Myocastor coypus; assembly: GCA_004027025.1. Taxonomy (NCBI): domain Eukaryota; kingdom Metazoa; phylum Chordata; class Mammalia; order Rodentia; family Myocastoridae; genus Myocastor; species Myocastor coypus. Next base: position 10,788 of record PVJA010040868.1, on the reverse strand, counting down.
GCTTTAGACCACTGAGCCATCCCGCCGGGCCCCAATAAGTTAGAAAAAAAGTAATAGTGGTTGACTGGCTGTCTACTGTTGTCCAGAAAACCACTCCAAAGCCAGTGGGGAAAACAAACACATCGATGTGTGCTTGGGAACTTTAATGATTAAAAATTCAGAAAAGAACTGGGCATGGTGGCTCACGCCTGTAATCCCAGCACTTGGGTGGCTGAGGCAGGAGAATTGGTGTGAGTTCGAGACCAGCCTGGGCTACAAAAGTGAGCTCAAGGCCAGCCTCAACTGGATAGCGAGACCCTGTCTCACAAAAAGACAAATAAATAAATAAATAAATAAATTAATTAATTAAAATAAAATAAAAATTCAGAAAAGGTACTCTATGACCAGTTTGTCTTTCCTCCATACTGCCTTGCTGTTAACTAGGAAGCCTTGAGTGCTAGAATAATCCAAAAGAATATTCATTCACATGTCTGGCGCTTGGGCTAAAAGGCATGAGGTAGGATCACCACCTGAATGTCTTCAGGGGCCTCTGCTATCATTTGGATCCTGCCAACAAAAACCATAGCTTCCACAAACAGAAAGCCATGCATTGGATCTAAAATCTCTTCTCACTTGGGAGTCTGAGGCAAGAGGATCTCCATGAATTTGAGGCCAGCCTGGGCTACATAGTGAGTTCAAGGCCAGCCTAGACTGCATAGCAAGAACCTGTCTCAACAACTAAATAATAAATAAATAAACTTCTCCTTTAACATTAAATCAGGCTTCCCTCTATACCAGTTGGGTAAGCAAAAGGAGGTAAAAATATACCTGTGCCATGGCCTTGAACCCATCAATGCCTAGCAATAGAGCCAGACATGGAGGTGGGATCAAACCCATCCTCCTTTCACTCATTGCTGTCTTTGGGGGAAGGTGTGGTAGGCATAGGAGAGGCAACTTTATTGCTCACCACACCCATCTTTCATATGCAAATGCATCCTTCAAGACGAAGTTTGGGTCGATCTGAGTGAGGATGGCATAGTTTCATAGTCCTGTGAGGTGGCTCATTTGAGCCAAATTCAGGGAGACAACCGAGGCCCTGTTCATTTAGTCTTCTGTCTCTGACTCTGTCATAGTTCAGTAATCCTAGAGACAACCTACCTCCTATACGTTTAAATTATCTGGTTTTGAGTTTCAACATTTGTCACAATCCACTTTAAGAAATACGACTCTTTCCCAAGACAAGAAAAAAGAATGGGTGAGATTGAATTGGGAAGTCCAGGACTGGGGTAATGATGGACATTGGGAGGATCATGAACCCTTTCCTATGAAGCAAAACTTGAGGGAATAAAGCAAAGGAGTCCTTCCCCCAGCAAAGGGCCCTAGGCATAAAAGCACAATTGTTCCACAGTGGCTTTTAATTATTTCCCTCTGATACTATCTCGTGAAAGAAAATAGCCCCCCCCCCCCATGGGCTCCGGGGTGCTTTTCACTTCAGTTGCTCACAGCAGGGGCAAAGCATAAATTGAGTAGCCCAGAAAACTGAGCCCTTAAGCAAAGTCGAAAACTTCCTGGGATTAAGACATCAAATCAGTAACAAATGAACACCAAGGTAAGCATCCAGAAGCCTAATATTTATTGTTGCCTTTCCCTAACTTCAAAAAGTGGCTTGGAAGAAAGACAAGTCCAAGATGACACCTAGGGGTGTGACTCTAAAGATACACCAGTTGGGAAAATACCAATAGTTTCCCCGTCAACTTCTGTGAAGAGTTAAGTGGGACCTTTAGGACTGGTTTTTGCTTGCAGCATTTACCTTCCTTAAACCTAAATCAAAATTTAGTACAATAACTTTCTTGGAATTCAGCTTCACTGGCTGAATTCCAAGTGGAAATTCAGCTTTCCACTTGTTGGGAAAACACGGAAGACCAGGAGAAAGGCCAGGAATGGGAAATGTGGGCAAGGAAGGTTCTTAAGTCCAGCTTCTCAAATTTTGCTGCCCATTACAATTACTTGCAGAGCTCTCATAAAGCCCAGTACCCAGACTGTACTTTTTTTTTTTTTTTTTCAGGACAGGAGTTCGAGCTCTCAACCTTGCTCTTGCCAGGCAGGCACTTGTGCTATGGAGCTATCTCCCCAGCCCCCAGACTATACTTCTTTTTTTTTTTTTCCGGAACCAGGGATTGAACTCACAACCTTGTACTTACTTGCCAGGCAGGCACCTGTGCCCCTGAGCCATCTCCCTGGCCCCCTCAGACTATACTTCTGACCAATTAAATCAGAGTTCCTGGGGCTAGGGAGGAAGCTCTGTGGCACCAGTGCCTGCCTGGCAAGTGAAAGGTGGTGAGTTCAAACCCTGGTCTCACAAAAATAAAATAAAATAAATAAAATCAATCATTCAGTCAATCAATCAATCAATCAATCAGAGTTCCTGGCTAGAATCCTGGCATCTCAGTAGTTTTAAAACTCCTCAGTAACTCCAATGTACACCCTTACCAGAGAGTCTCATTGAGGTACAGATTTTAAAACGTTCAACTAGTCCTGGTTAGGGCCAGAGGGGCTGCAATTTTTAGCATGTCCCAACCTGACTCTGGTATGACCCATAGCACTGTCCTGTGGATCGCTCTTTCCATTAGCAAATAAATTATTCAGAATCTTTTTTTTAAGAATTTTTCTATTTTTTATTTTATTTTTTTTTCTTGTTTCAGAAGTTTTGTTTATTTATTTATTTTTATGGCCGGCTCCGCCTGCCCTCAGGGCAGGGCTGGTGCAGCATGTGGTGCCGAGGATTGAACCGTGATCCCTGCAGCTGCCTAAGCTTTCCTAAGCAGGTGCTTTTAGACCACTGAGCCATCCTGCTGGGCCCCCAGAATCTTTTTTTTTTTTTTTAACATCAGAAAGGAATAGGGAGCTGGGTGTGGTGGCTCACACCTGTAATCCCAGCACTCGGGAGGCTGAGACAGGAGGATCGGTGCAAGTTCAAGACCAGCCTGGGCTACAAAAGTGAGCTCAAGGCCAGCCTCAACTGCATATCGAGACCCTGTCTCAAAAAAAAAGGAATAGGGCCACAGAAAAATCACGTATTAGAGAAAATAGCTTCTCAGATAATGCAGAGAACCTCTCTGAACAGGATTTTTTTTTTTTTTTTTTTCTTGTTTCAGAACCTTTCTTTATTTATTCACTCATTTTTATGGCCGGCTCAGCCCCCCCCCCCCCCACCGAGGGCAGGGCTGGC